>WNWK01003796.1:0-105000 GCA_009830355.1 Cherax destructor
AAAATCGACCCAAACTACTTTATCAAACGCTGACTGCCTTTGAAATCTGGCATTTTCCCCCTGACAAGAAAAAAAAAATTTCACTAAGTTCAGAAAAAAATTTGATTTGTGATATTTCCGTGTTAAGGCATTGGGGCATGAGATGGTATCTGAAAAACAGGTGGTTTCTAACTTAAAAAAAGTGATACAGAATTTCCCTACTTTATTTGTAATAAAATCATTGATGACTTAAAAAATTTCGAAATGATTTTCTTATCCTGATGGAATCAATGAAATATATTTGTTTCAAAATCCAATGATTGTTGTTGAAACTATTGTCATTTTCAAATACAAATTACTGTATTGTCTCAATCAGATGACAGGGGGAAAAAAAAGTAAAGTGGAAAATTTTGCCCCAATTCTGTAATTTACAGTCTGAACAGTTTAAATTTTAAAAGCGATTTGCTGGTAACTCGTATCGGATCCCCAAATTGACTTTATCAACAATTTTTAAAGCCATCAAAAAATTTAAAACCCTCAACAAATCCTCGTTCAGCAATTTTAAAAATAAAAATAAACCACTTTTTTTCCCATTAATCTTTTCACTTTTCTTATATGCAATTCATAACTATTATATGTTTATATTGTTTCTTCGTAATTGTCACATTTTTTTCGGAATCATCATATGTTGTTAAAAAGGATCAATCAACTTATTCATATAAATTTATTCATTCATTTATATTTATCTGTAGATGATTCTTTTCTTTGGGCAAAAAGTGAAAATATACGATTTGACCTCATAGTGGTTTGAAGACCTTTTCTTAAGAACGGTTAAGTTTCCCCTAATAAAATAGTTTTTAACAAACTTAAATTTTTAAAAACGTTTCAAAAAAAAATAAAGCAAATCAAGCAATGAGGGGAGTCTAATTTTTATTAGGTATTCCAAAATGTTCCGGGGGGTTTTAAAATAGCAAAAACTCAATGTATAGTAAAAAAAATATTGAGAATGGGTGTTTCCCAAAAAAGGAAATGAACAAAAAAAAATCAGGTGGAAAAACGGATTACGGTTCCTCAAGGGTCGGCTTTGGGTCAGTCATTTGGGAAAAATTAATTGAGACTTGCATCGAAATTTATAAATGTGTAGATGACACGAAAGTCAAAAATCCATAGACACCTGGATGGCCGTCGTGTGATCATAACATGGGAGATGAGTTTCAATCGGATATGTGCAAAATAATGAATTTTTGGTTTCAAAAAATAGTACTACTTAATGAACATTAAACTGAGAAAAAAGGAAAAAAAGGCCTTTTGCTTAACATTGTCTTCTAAACAACAAGGCCAAAATACTTTCTTAAAAACACAAAAAATTAATTTTAAAATCTAGTAACACTTTAACTCATTTCTTACCGTAAGCAATCAAGATCTGGCCTTAAATTATAAAAATAATAAATTGACACTTTTACAGGGTAAAAGAAGGGCAACAAAATTCATTCCATCTTAGGGGGTGCCATACAAAAAAAAAACAAATAAATAAATTACTGCCTTTTTCTCTAAGAAACAAAAAGGTTCTGTGGACTTTTGCAAACCCAAATATAAAAAATTTTATGTATAAATTTAAGATGTGTTTGAAAAGTTTGTGATAAAATTTATGAAAAACGGCCTGAAATTCTATTTCAGGCCGTTTTTTTTAAAAATGGGTTAACAAAAGGGGTTTAAACTACTATTAAAATTAAGTTTTATCACTGAAACATTTTCTTCACATAATGTTGTGGGTGTCCATAAATTCATGAAATAAATTTTGCGTCAAGGTTTTTTTGCTTTAGTCAGTCTTTTCCTGCACCGACCACTCAAAAAAAATTGTTCCTTCCAAGGCATATAGTGTCTAAGTAGAACTAGTAGCATCTAGTAGTTGAACAAATAGTACAAACGTTTTGTAGTGGCATTACTGAAAAGGGTTTTATGCTTAAAAATTTTTATATTCCATGTCTTTATACTAACATCTCTCTCCAGAAATTTTTTATCATTTCTCTTTTTTTTTTTCCCCCAGTAGCTAAAGAGTATTGGAAGAAGAAAAGAGCATTCTGCTATATTATCACCGATCTCAACCTTCATGGCATTATTTTGATATAAATAGTCTTTTTAGAGAACTCAACTTTCTTTGGTCTTCCGATATCTCCGTTTCTTGTCCTCCTAAAACCCTTCCCCCCTTTTTTCTCACCAGAAAAAATTTTCCCAAAAAATTTTGCAACGGAAAAAAAAAATTTACAGAGTTTTTTCCCGGGGGGAGACAGATGGAGGGGTTTCCCCAAAACCTTTTTTTGAGGAGGGGTGGGCGTGGACTGTTCCTGAGAGAAACGCTTTACCCATTGGAAATGTTCCCCAAAAAAGGTAAGGAAAGGTAATTGAACTTGCGCCCCAAATTGGGGAAACTTTAAAGGGGGTTTGGGCTTAAAAAAGGGGTTGGGGGGGGCTGCGGCCCCAAATCATTTATTTTTATAGCTGTAGAGTTCAGGGAAAAACTATGGAAGGGGGCCCTGGTGAATGTGTTTCTTTTATGGCTTATGAAAAAAAAATGTAAATTTTTTTTAAAGACGTCCCCTGGATAAGGGGGAAAAAAATAAATAAAGAAATTTTTTAAATTAAAAGGGAATTAATATTTTAAATTTTAAGAGGAAAAAAAATAAAGCAAAAAGCGAACCCGGGGAAAAGGAGACAATTATATTGAATAAAAGAACAATAATAGTATTAAGAAGACTGGTTCTAAACTGCAAAAAGCTCTCTTGGTGTATCCATCCCCAGACATCATCTCCCCAAAACATTTTTCCCCTAGAAAAAACCGGGGTTTGGAACTTTTTTTGAAAAAGAAATTGATAAAAGGGGTCAACAAAAGAAAAAAAAATCTCTGACTCACAGCTTCCTCATCCAAAACCCCTTTTTCCTTATTTCATATTCTATAGCAAAAAAAAATTTAAAAAAAAGGGGAAAAATCTTAGCCTGTAAATAACGTTAAATATTTTAAACCCCAAACGCTCAAAAACCCTTGCATTAATAAATACGAAGAAAATAAAGATGTTTAATAAAATAAGCCCCTTTTTAAAAAAAACCCCAATTACTGATCGGGAAACCCCGGAAACCCCCACAGCATTAACGCCCCCGGATTTTGGGAAAAAAATAGTTCTTTTTTTGGAAAAATTGGGGAATCTTAAAATTTAAATATTATATTGGAATCAAGAAAAAAGATTATTTCCACATATTAGAATGTTGATATCATTTTTTTAAAATGATCCGGAAAAGGCTAAATAATCGTAAATTAGTTTCCCCTTAATTCAAAGCTCTAACTTTATTTCCCCTAATTTAAAAAATTCCCCTTGGGTCAATCTTTTTAAATTTGTTTTTTTGGTTGGGGGAAAAATTTTTTCATATTAGTGTGCAGAACAGTGGAATTATCCCACTACTAGTAGCCTAAATGTAGAATCCCCCAAATTTTTTTCAGTCGTGTAAATAGGAAAACCAATTTTTTGGGATTACGGAAATCTTTAAATCATCACCATTGATACCAAATGAAAATTTAAAGTATATCAATACCCAAATCGTAGAAATGATTCTGAAAAAAAAAATATATATATATATATATATATATATATATATATATATATATATATATATATATATATATATATATATATATATATATATATATATATATATATATATATATATATATATAAAAATTTATATTAAGCCATGTTATATAATTTTTAAAGGGGGTTTTGAGTTGGACCCAAACTAGCTTGTGCTACTAGGTCTTATGCCTTCTCCATCCAAGTGGGGCCTGACTCCCCGGGGGTTCCCCGGAGAGGTTCCCCCGGGGGGGCGGATCCCCCGGGGGTGAGGGGGCCTGCCTCCCCAGGGGGCAGGGGCCCCGCTGCAGTGTTGTTTCTTATGTTCTTAACGGGGGGAAATTTTTTTTCCGGGGAAAGGATGGTTGACAAATAGGCAGCAGAGTTTTTTTCATAAAGGGGGGAAAAAAGAAGGGGGGACGTCTCAACGGTGTCCCACGGGGGGCATTTTGGGGGCCCCTTTTCCTTTACATAAACGAAAAGATGAAGAAAAAATAAACATGGGAAATTTTTTCTGATGATACCAAAAAAAGGCCGCCCCAATTATTCTAATGAGGACATTAGGGGGACTCGGGGTGATTTGAATAGACTGATGCAGTGGTCGGGGAAGGGGAGATCAGTTTAATGGGGGAAAAACCGGGAATTTAAATGTTGGGCGGGGGAAAAAACCCCTTTCCCCTATAAACTGAATAATGTAGATTTTTAAACTTGAAATTTTGGGAAAAGTTTTGGGGGGTTTTTGGGGTTGGGGGTAATAAAAAACCAAAAAACAGTGCATAACTGTTCGCTAAAGCTAACTGAATCTTTGGCTTCATATCAAAAGTATAAATAATAAAAATCCTCGGGTTGTTCTTCAACTCTATATATTTTTGGGGTTGGCCCCATTTAGATTATTTTTTGATTCGGGTCCCTTTACAGAATGGATATAAATCCTGGAAAACGTAGAAAGGAGGATGAAAAAATTTTATCCCCCATCAGAAATTTTTGTATTAATATTGGTAAAATTAAAAATATTTAAGTAAAAAAGGCACAAATGCAACTAATGTAACATTTTATTGTGGCAACGTTCCGCTCTCCAGGGCTTTTTCAAGCCGTTACAAAAATACATGGACACAGAGGATATATATCTCAAAGTTGGTGTAATACTAGTGGTTTTGGGGGAAAAAGTAGTGAAAAGTTGTAGTAGTAGTAGTAATACAATAAGTTAGAACAATCAATTTGCAGATAAAAAAAATTTTTGGGGGGTATAAAAAAGGGTTAACCCCAAAAATTTCTGTTGGATTTTTGGGAAAGAAGGCCTGTAGGGTGTTCCACATCTACGATGGCTTGTGTAGTATTAGCAAAAGGGACTTTTTATGGTAGGGTTTACTGTTTTCGGGGGGTTCTTCCAAGGGGTTTCCCCAGATGGTGAAGCGCCTTTTTTTTTTTAATTTGTTTAGAAATGGGGGTAGTGCTGATTCAAGGCCTTTTTGTCTGCGGAAATTTTTTTCTTTGATTACTAGTCCCCGGGGTCTTTGAATTTCCGGATGATTGTTGGAAAATTTGGTTTGTTTTGCAAGGGGGTTTTTCGGGGGTTTCTTTTCCACATGCTTTTAAGTGTTCCCCTTTAAGGGGGTTTTGAGTTTCTTACTTTTTCCCCCATAAAAATCACATTAGTTGCATTTTTTTTCCCCCTTTTTTTCAAAAATCTTCCCTATGAGGATAAATGAGGGCGCCGTCTTTTTTGAAAGGCGTAGCATTAGGGAAAAAATGGGGTTAGGGGTTTAAAAAAGGAAAAAAAGGGAAAAAATAAAGGGGATGTAAATCCGTCTGAAAATATCCACCAAGACGGACTCCAAAATGGGTTTCAATTGGAAAAAATTCAGATTCAGGAAGGATATGGAAAACTTGGTTTGGGGAAAAGTTGGGATATGGAAAAAACTCCCGAGTATCATGAAGCTAACACGTTGTGTATTTTTTAAAAAGGATTAGATAAATACATGAGGGGGGGGTGGGGGGGAGTTGGACCTGACAGCTTTGCTCTGGTCATGGTCTCATTCCTTAAGGGGTTGACTCCTGGGTTTCCTGGAAGGGGTTCTCAGGTAGTAAAAAGGGGGAAATGGCCCCTCCAGGGTATAGGCCTGCTGCAGTGTTCCTTTATTCTTATGTTCTTATGCAGCACCCCGGACCCCATTGTGGTCAGTTCCTGAAAGGCGGGAAGATCTGTTTAAAAAATGTTCCCTGGGTTGTTTTGATGGTTTTTGGGGGTTGGCGATCTTGCTTTTGAACCCTTTCAAAAAATTCTTTGTATGGGGTTTATCTATCTCTGTATTGTTTTTTAATTGCTTTACTGCCACTTTCATGGGAAATGGGTTTTTTTGTTTAAGTGAGTGTGGATGACCCCCTTTTCCATTCCCCCTCCAAAAAGTGATGAACACGGGTTTTTAATATTGGTGAATTATTCAAAATCATGTACCTGACCTGTACAGCTCTGTGAAGACTGTCTTGTGTGCTCTCTTAATCTGAACAAGATGTCCTCTCTTGAGCTACTCACCAGCAGCTGAAGGAAGAACTGAGGGTAGCTAAGCTGAGATACAGCGACTGACTGAGGAAAACAAGAGGATTCGTAGTAATCCTCCTGTTGAGAATCCTCAAGCCAAGAAAGGAACCAGGACAGTGGCTGGACGCATGGGACAAAGTTAAGGTTCAAAGAGGACGGATGGAGAGAGGTAGAATCAACGAAGATCCGGAAACTGTTGTGGAAACATCTAACCGATTCTCTGTGTTACCCGATGAATGTGAGTCAACTACTGGGAACATCACGACGAACGACACCGAGGAAGGTAAGAACATTGTTCTTATTGGTGATAGTCAGATTAGGTACATGAATAGAGACTTCGCTTGAAAGATAGAAGTAGGAGACAGGGTTTGCTTTCCTGGGGCTGGGATGGAGGATATTGTTAGCCGTCTGGATGACATCATGAGAGGTAAGGGGAGCAATCCTATATCTGTCTCAGTGCTGGAGCAACGATGTTGGCAGACGTAAAGTGAGGACCTGACTACGGTATAGGTCAGCATTAGACATAATTAGGAAGAAAGGTGGGAACCCTGTCATATGGTATTTTGCCAAGGAGAGTTGAAATGAATGGTTGTCCAGGGAAATTTGGTGTCAATTGTTGGCTGGACAAATACTGTAAAAATTCAGTAATATTCATTTACAACTGGGACCTCTTCTATGGCAAAATGCCATGTATGCCAGGGATGGAGTTCACTTATCGAGGTCTTGGGTGGGGGCACTGGCAACTGCAGTGGAGGGAGCTGTTAGGGCTTTAAACTAGAAAAAGTTAGTGGTATGAGTTATGGGGGAAAAACAGTGAAGTCCCAGTGTAGTAATATTATGAATTCTAGGAGAACTAGTAATAGGCAGAATAAGGTGGATATTGGAAAGTCAGTGGCACTAGTGACAGGGACTGTAATAGGTATAGTGGAAAAACAGAAATGAGCAGGGAGGGTAAAGAGAAAGGGGGTCTTTATATGTATATTACACTAATAGTCGTTGTGCTAGAAATAAGATGGACGAGTTGAGATTAGTTGCTAGTGCGGGTAATATTGATGTTTTTGCAATAACTGGGTAATATTGATTTTTTTGCAATAACTGAGACGTGGTTTAATTTGAAAATCGGACATGCCTGCTGAATGTCACATCTAGGGTTTTAAATTGTTCCAAGTTGACAGAAAATCGGGAAGGGGGTGGGGTAGAACTCTATGCCCGTGATCATTTAAATTGTTGCATAAAAACGGGCATAAAGTCTGAAATAATACATACAGATTCTGTCTTAATATAATTTTTGAGGGGTGTGAAAAATTTATTTTGGGGCGTGATATATCGTCCTCCAAACTTAGATAGGGAAAAAGGGGAGACTACTCTGGGGGGAAACTGTTAAGGTACAAGGCACGATGTAGTAATTCTGGGAACTTTAACTTTAGTCAGATTGATTAGAATTTCTTGACAGGGAATTTAGAATCTAACGATTTTTTAGAAGTAGTTCGGGGATTATTTTGAAGCAGTTTGTGACAGAACCTACAAGGGAAATAACCTACTTGACTTGGTTCTGGCAAACAAGGAATCCTTGTTAATAATTTAGAAATTACAGAGAACTTGGCACAAGCGACCACAAGTCAATTACCTTCAGCATTGAATGGATGTATGCTAGTAGGGATAATTCAGTAACAATCCCAGACTTTCGTAGCAGATTATAATGGGCTTAGAGAACACTTATCAACTGTGGACTGGGGTAACGAAGAGAGCTTTCAATATGGACAGCCCTAACACTATACAGGATGCCCAAAGAACATTTATCCCGTATAAAGAAATTAGATCAAGTAGAAATGACCGAAAATGGATGAATAATAGGCTCAAATATCTTTTAGGGCAGAAGAAAAGAATTTATAGGCGCATAAATAGAGGTGAGGGTCATCTTATAAATCAGTATACTGACATCAAGAGGGACGTTAAAAAGGGTATAAGAAAAGCTAAACGGGACTATGAAATTAAAGTTGCTGATTGACTTTACGTCGTAGAACCTACCACACAAGCCATCGATGTTCTACGACGTACAGTCAATCAGGACCTTAACCTTCCTCAAGCTCCCGGAGATTTTGTTGACCTTATTGAACTCTGTGTTAATTTCAACTGTTTTTCTTTTAATAACAGGCTCTACAAACAAACATATGGCATGGGAATGGGGTCCCCCATCAGTGCCATCTTAGCTAACTTGTATATGAATTAGACACATATGCAACACTTGGGTATCTTTATTGAGGAAACGTTTCGCCACACAGTTGCTTCATCAGTCCAATACAAAGTAGAAAGGTATAAGGAGAGGAGGAGTTTGGGTAATGGTCCCTCGGCCTGTAGTCGATGTGTTCAGTTTCAATCTTGTTTGAGTGGTAGCACAAGGCCGTAGAGGTGGTTATATACTGTAATCAGGTGAGGTGAAGCGGAGGAGGCGGGGTCATAGTGTAATCACTATTCGAAGTAAGTCTTCGTCAATGGTTGGACAAGTGTTGAAGAATTCGTTTGTATCAAGATCCCAAGCTGTTGCTGGGCCTGCTCCTGTCTGACACAGCAACAGCTTGGGATCTTGATACAAACGAATTCTTCAACACTTGTCAACCTTTGGACGAAGACCACTCGAAAAAGTGGATGGTCCACTGGCCACTTCACCTCACCTGATTACATATATGCCACCTCTACCCTTGTGCTGCACTTCAAACATGATTGTGGACTGACTACATCGACTCCAGGCCAGGACGATCAACCTCCTGTCCTTCCTTTCTACTGTATTGACTGATGAAGCCACTGTGTCGAAACTTTCAAAAAATACCAAGTGTTGCATATGTGTCTAATTTATAACTTGTCGGTTCTCTGAACCATTCATCTACAACTTGTATATGGAACACCTTGAGGCTGAACACTTCGCCAACATCATCCCCTCAAGCGTCACTTGGTTACGTTACGTGGACGACGTCCTCGTAATAACTCCCGAACGTTTTGATGTGCGGAATCTTCAGGCAAGGCTCAACGCAGTTGAAACGCGTCCAGTTTACACTAGAAGAAGAGCCCAATGACAAGCTACCCTTTCTAGACGTCCTCATCCACAAAGTAGATAACAACCTAAGATTTAAAGTTTACCGGAAACCTACAAATAAAAATGATCTCACACACTTCTATTCCAGTCAAGATACTAAGACCAAGAGAGGCATCATCATCGGATTTTTCCTAAGAG
Organism: Cherax destructor; assembly: GCA_009830355.1. Classification (NCBI taxonomy): domain Eukaryota; kingdom Metazoa; phylum Arthropoda; class Malacostraca; order Decapoda; family Parastacidae; genus Cherax; species Cherax destructor. Next base: position 9,368 of record WNWK01003796.1, read on the forward strand.
CTTACCGAATTTGTAGTCCTGAGTTTCTTGACGAGGAATGTCATACATTTACCAAACCTTCACTGATTTACTTTTTCCCTTTCCCTTTTTTCATCAAAGATTGCAAGAAAAGACCTCTTCAGATCATTAATTCTCCACGCACCAACACCACTCCAAACAAAGTTATAATTCTTCCAAACAGCCAGGTTGCATCCAACATTTCTAAAGTACTTGCACAAGCTAACACTAGAGTCGCCATCGCTTCCAGTACTTCTATAAAGGATCTAACCAGGACAAAATCCAAGCTCCATGAACCAGTCAACGCAAGGGTTTACACTATGGAAATAAATGGTATAAAATACCGACACAATGGAAAAATAAACACATAAGCAGTATAATGTGATCCTTTATTGACAACGTTTCGCCACGCGAATAAGCATCGAAGTCACAGACAGATCTACCTGGAAAATGAGCAACATGGAGATATATATAGGGTACAGTCAGGTGGAGAATGCTGGGTCAGGTGGAGAAAGCTGCATGTGAGTCTTAAAAGTAGTGTGATAGTTGAAAACATAGTGTGACTTAAAGGACCTGCAGTGTACCATTCTTGAGTTCTAGGTGGGATAGCGTTGAAGAAGTTTCTTGGCAATAGGTTCAGCTATGTTGTAGAAGCCGTTGTTCTGGTTGAAGTTGTTGGATATACAGATGAGTGATGATTCTAGGATTCTTCGGTATTGCGTGTTGTCTTCTCTGGCGATGAGTCTTGCGTTTCTGTAGTTGATTAAATGGTTGTGTAAATTTCGTGTTGAACACAGGCATTGAGTCGTCAGATCTGCCTGCGTACTGGTGTTCTGAAATGCGTGTTTGTAGGTCTCTGGATGTTTCGCCAACGTATAATTTGCTGCATGCCATTACAAGGATTGTGTATACCCCTGCCGTGGATTGAAGCTTATCCTGTCTGTTACTGGTAATGTCCTTAATGGTGGTGGATGTGGAGGTGGATACTCGGAATGAGGTCTTAGAAAAAATGTTGGAAACTTGTTTGGAAATGGAGTTGGTGGGAAGGACTATGTATCTCTTCTCAGCAGTGTCTTCTCTGGGTGTGTTGAAGATGTTTAATGCCCGTCGTCTGCAGTCTCTAATGAAGTGACGAGGATAGTGAAGTTTGGAAAAACTTGTTCAATGAGGGAGCATTCTTCTTCAAGGAACTCACTGCTGCAGATTCTGAGTGCGCGCAGGAAAAAGCCTATAATTACACCCGTTTAATTTGGTGTCGTGGTGAGAGTAGAAGTGGAGAAGATCGTGTTGATTGGTAGGTTTTCGATAGACTTTAAAACAGAAGTTCATGGTCAGCTTTGCAGAGAAGAACATCAAGGAAAGGAAGAGTGTTGTCGACTTCTTCTTCTAGTGTAAACTGGATTGATGGCTCAACCTGGTTGAGTTCGTGTTGGAGAGCTTGAACGTTGAAGCGTCTGGGAGTTATGATGAGAATGTCGTCAGCATAACGAAGCCAGGTGACAGAAGAGGAATAATAGTGGAAAATCGTTCGGCTTCCAAATGTTCCATATATAGGTTCGCAAGGACGGCACTAAGTGGCGATCCATGGGTAGTCAAAAGTTTGCTGAAAGAGTTGGTTTCGAAAAGAAACATGTAAAGCCCACATAGTTCAACAAGGTCGATGAAATCCTGGCTGGAAGAGGAAGATCAAGCGAGTCGTCAATTTTCCTGCGCAAGAGATCGATAGCTTGTAGTATTTACTTTGGTGAATAGGGATGTTACATCAAGGCTGGAGAGTTTCTTGTTTCTGATGTTGATGTTTCGAATGCGATTGAGAAGGTCACCAGAGTGTTTGAGATGTGCTGGACTGATGGTGCCCAAAAGTTTGGAAGGTGTTTAGCGAGAATTCCTGAGATTTGGTGGGACACTGCCTATTCCCGAGATATGGGCCTCAATGGATACCTGGTTTGTGAGTTTTTGGCAGACCGTACATTCTGGCAGGTTTGGGGTTGCTGGGAATGGTGTATAGAAGTTTCTTTCCTAGTTCTGATTCCCTCAGAATGCGGCAGTCTTGTGAAGAAATGTTTTGGTGAGGTTGTCCACTTGATTAGTAGTGAGGGTTTGTAGGTATCTGGGTCATTAAGTAGATTAAGCATTTTGTTCCTGTAATCGTCAGGGGTTCAAGATTACGACACCACCTCCTTTATCAGCGGTGGTAACCCTGATGATCGTGTCTTCTGCTAAAGTTTTAAGTGCAATGATGTAACGTCGAGGTATGACTGGGGTACTGTGTGTTGAGATGGCTGCTGAGATGATGCCTTGAAGATAGCCTTTTTGGAAATCAGGTCATTGTGTCTGTAGTTTTAGCGATAATTGAGGTCTTGTTTTGGTTTCGTGATTCCTGTTGCAAATTTGAGACCTAAGCTGAGGGCTTCAGTTTCTGTGGTTGACAGTGGACGGATTGAAAAAATTTTGAATAATTTCAGGTCTTCCTAAACTTTTCCACTGAGAATTATCCCAGAGAGTTTGGAGTTTCCTAGTAAGTCTGATTTTTGCTGAACATTAGCTGTGGTAACTCTGCTGCGAATAATTTCGGCGGTGCGTCTGTTCATGTTACCCCGGAGTGTCGTGCCTAGTGTCGTGCTATCTTCAAGGCATCATCTCAGCAGCCATCTCAACACACAGTACCCCAGTCATACCTCGACGTTACATCATTGCACTTAAAACTTTAGCAGAAGACACGACCATCAGGGTTACCACCGCTGATAAAGGAGGTGGTGTCGTAATCTTGAACACTGACGATTACAGGAACAAAATGCTTAATCTACTTAATGACCCAGATACCTACAAACCTCTCACTACTAATCAAGTGGACAACCTCACCAAAACATTTCTTCACAAGACTCGCCGCATTCTGAGGGAATCAGAACTAGGAAAGAAACTTCTATACACCATTCCCAGCAACCCCAGACCTGCCAGAATGTACGGTCTGCCAAAAACTCACAAACCAGGTATCCCATTGAGGCCCATATCCTCGGGAATAGGCAGTGCTCCCCACCAAATCTCAGGAATTCTCGCTAAACACCTCTCCAAACTTTTGGGCACCATCAGTCAGCACATCTCAAACACTCTGGTGACCTTCTCAATCGCATTCGCAACATCAACATCAGAAACAAGAAACTCTCCAGCCTTGATGTAACATCCCTATTCACCAAAGTAAATACTACACAAGCTATCGATCTCTTGCGCAGGAAAATTGACGACTCGCTTGATCTTCCTCTTCCAGCCAGCGATTTCATCGACCTTGTTGAACTATGTGTGGGCTTTACATGTTTCTCTTTCGAAACCAACTCTTTCAGCAAACTTTTGGACTACCCATGGGATCGCCACTAGTGCCGTCCTTGCGAACCTATATATGGAACATTTGGAAGCCGAACGATTTTCCACTATTATTCCCTCTTCTGTCACCTGGCTTCGTTATGTTGACGACATTCTCATCATAACTCCCAGACGCTTCAACGTTCAAGCTCTCCAACACGAACTCAACCAGGTTGAGCCATCAATCAGTTTACACTAGAAGAAGAGTCGACAACACTCTTCCTTTCCTTGATGTTCTTCTCTGCAAAGCTGACCATGAACTTCGTTTTAAAGTCTATCGAAAACCTACCAATCAACACGATCTTCTCCACTTCTACTCTCACCACGACACCAAAATTAAACGTGTGTAATTATAGGCTTTTTCCTGCGCGACTCAGAATCTGCAGCAGTGAGTTCCTTGAAGAAGAATGCTCCCTCATTGAACAAGTTTTTCCAAACTTCACTATCCTCGTCACTTCATTAGAGACTGCAGACGACGGGCATTAAACATCTTCAACACACCCAGAGAAGACACTGCTGAGAAGAGATACATAGTCCTTCCCACCAACTCCATTTCCAAACAAGTTTCCAACATTTTTCTAAGACCTCATTCCGAGTATCCACCTCCCATCCACCACCATTAAGGACATTACCAGTAACAGACAGGAAAAGCTTCAATCCACGGCAGGGGTATACACAATCCCTTGTAATAGCTGCAGCAAATTATACGTTGGCGAAACATCAGAGACCTACAACACGCATTTCAGAACACCAGTACGCAGGCAGATCTGACGACTCAAGAAATGCCTGTGTTCAACACCGAAATTTACACAACCATTTAATCAACTACAGAAACGCAAGACTCATCGCCAGAAGACAACACGCAATACCGAAGAATCCTAGAATCATCACTCATCTGTATATCCAACAACTTCAACCAGAACAACGGCTTCTACAACATAGCTGAACCTATTGCCAAGAAACTTCTTCAACGCTATCCCACCTAGAACTCAAGAATGGTACACTGCAGGTCCTTTAAGTCACACTATGTTTTCAACTATCACACTACTTTTAAGACTCACATGCAGCTTTCTCCACCTGACCCAGCATTCTCCACCTGACTGTACCCTATATATATCTCCATGTTGCTCATTTTCCAGGTAGATCTGTCTGTGACTCGATAAAGCCCACTGCGTGGGCGAAACGTTGTCAATAAAGGATCACATTATACTGCTTATGTGTTTATTTTTCCGGTTTACACTATACCCTGTGGAGGCTGGGACAGGATTTATGTAGGAGAAACAGCAAGAAACCTCAAAACACGCCTCAATGAACACATTAATGCATGTAGGAACGATAACCTGAACAACGCCTGCGTACAACACCGAAATTCTACCAATCATCTCATGAAATTCAAAGACGCTCGATTAGTAATCAAAGAAACTGATTTCCGCAGACGCAAGTGCCTTGCATCAGCACGTATCGCTGTTTCTAACACAATTACATAAGAACATAAGAAAGGAGGAACACTGCAGCAGGCCTGTTGGCCCATACTAGGCAGGTCCTTCACAATCCGTCCCACTAACAGAATATTTGCTCAACCCAATTTTCAAAGCTACCCAAGAAATAAGCTTTGACAATTCTACCCACTCATGCGCGAGTCCCTCAAATCCAACCCCTCTCACTCATGAATTTATCCAACCTAAATTTGAAACTACCCAAGGTCCTAGCTTCAATAACCCTACTAGGCAGACTGTTCCACTCATCAACTACCCTATTTCCAAACCAATACTTTCCTATATCCTTTCTAAATCTAAACTTATCTAACTTGAATCCATTATTACGGGTTCTCTCTTGGAGAGATATCCTCAAGACCTTATTTATATCCCCTTTGTTAATACCCATTTTCCACTTGTATACCTCGATCATGTGGCAGCTTTACCATTTCTGAAATCTTAGCAAGAATCCTCCCGGAAACAGTAAACCCTACCATCACATAGTCTCTCCTGCTAATACCACACAAGCGCATCGCAGATGTGGAACACTGCTACAGGCCTTCTCTTTTCCAACCTCCAACAGAAATATTTGTCTAACCTATATTTATACTACCCAAGTAATTGCTTTTATCACCTTTTACTCATGTGCAAGTTGATTGTTATACCTTATTGTATCACTACTACTACTATGACTTATATCACTACTACCTCTACCACCACTAGTATTACACCTCACAATGAACCTATATATACCCTGTGTGTCCATGCATTGTTTGTAACGTCTTGACAAAGCTCCTGGAGAGCGAAACGTTGCCACAAAAAAATGTCTCATTAGTTGCATTTGTGTCCTTTTATTTAACATAAGTTGTACTAGTAGTAGTAATACAATAAGGTAGAATAATCAACTTGCACATAAGGAAATGGTGAAAACAATTATTTGGGTAGCACAACAATATAGGTTAGACAAATATTTCTGTTGGAGGTTGGATTAGAGAAGACCTGTATCAGTGTTCCACCTCTGCGAAGTTCTTTGTGTAGTATTAGCAGGAGAGACAATGTGATGGCAGGGTTTACTGTTTTCAGGAGGATATTTGCTAAGACTTCAGAGATGGTAAAGCTGCCTTTGTTTTGTCTAATTGTGTTAGAAACAGCGATAAGTGCTGAGTCAAGGCACTTGCGTCTGCAGAGATTAGTTTGTTTGATTGCTAATCGGGCGTCTTTGAATTTCATGAGATGATTGATGGAATTTCGGTGGAAATAAATGGTATAAAATACCGACACAATGGTGTTGTACGCAGGCGTTGTTCAGGTTATCGTTCCTACATGGTGTTAGGATAATATCAGATATTTTTTAGATGACAAAATTTTGGTTGTTGTTCATAAATAATTCATTTGGATTGTCGACCCTTAGTCTAGGTAACGGCTCGCTGAACACTGAGTCGTACTGGGACTTTAGTATCTCATTCATTTCTTGGCCTTCATCTGTGTATGTCCTATCTCGCCTAAGCAAGGGCCCAATTCTGGATGTTGTTTTTCCCTTAGATTTGGCATAAGAGAAAAAGTATTTTGTTTTTCTTTTCAATTTCCTTTATGGCTTTTTGTTATTCCTGCGATTCTTGTCTCCTGTAAGATTCCTTGAAATTAAGTTCGATGTTTGCTGTTTCATTGACCAGTGCCTTACTTCGTATTTCAGATATATTGGCCCCAATCAGCAGCTCTGTGATTCTTCGCCTTCGTCTGTATAGGGATCGTCTCTCTCTTTCTAGTTTACATCTTCTCTTTCTTGTTCTTAATGGAATGTGTTTTGAGTAGCTCTCAAAAAACACAGAGTTTATTTTTTCTAGGCAAATGTTCGGATCTGTGTTGTTTTGGAAATCTTTCCAGTTTGTTTAATTTAGGACATGGTTGACTTTTTCCCATTGTATGTTTTTGTTATTGAAGTTGAATTTTGTGAAGACACCCTCATGACTGATCACATTTTGTTGGTCAGGAGCCCTGTGCATACATGGCTGTACCACTATTATGTTGTGATCTGAGTGTATTGTCTTTGATAGTTATATTACGTATCAGGTCGTCGTTGGTAGTGAAGATGAGGTCCAGCATATTTTTCAGTCTTGAAGGGTCTAATATTTGCTGGTTTAAGGTGAATTAGGTGCAGAGATTTAATAGCTCGTGCGTGTGTGAATTTTCATCTGAGTCGCCTCCTGGGCTATACTCCTCAATTTTAGGTGTCTCAAGTTGAAATCTCCCAGTAGCAAGATGTTTGGGGAAGGAGTTGGGAGATTTTCCAGACAGTGATCAATTTTCAAAAGTTGTTCCTGGAACTGCTGGGATGTTGCATCTGGAGACTTGTATACAATCACAATGACAAGGTTTTGGTTTTTGATCTTTACTGCCAAAACTTCAACTACATCATTTGAGGAGTTAAGTAGTTCTGAGCAAATGAGAGACTCTGTGACGAACAAGCCAACCCCCGTTGTTGCCTGTTTAGTCTGTCGCATTTGAATAGGTTATAACCTGGGATCCATATTTCGTTGTCAAAATGATCCTTTATGTGGGTCTCTGTGAATGCTGCAAACATTACACTTGACTCCGTGAGCAGTCCCTTGATGAAAGGAATTTTGTTGTTTGTTGACTGTTTTACACCCTGTATGTTTGTAAAGACAAATGTCGTTATATTGATGGAAGTTAGGGTTTTTTTATTTGCTGGCTCTAATATATATTGTTCTGGAGTGGAGGCCAATGAGTGCCTATACAACCCCAGCCACTCACCAAGTGACTGGGGTTGCGCCTTATAAAAGCCTAGAGAGTTGTGCCCCCGTGACTTATCTGCCTCAAGGGCATTCATCCAACAAACCACCTTAATTAAGCTGTGTGCAAACGAGGATTCAGCCTTCTACAGGTTGTCTGGCAGCTTTTGTGGCTTCATTACCAATATTAGTGAGCTCACTCACTGCTTCGTGAACAGACTTGAAGTAATTAAAATTGTAATTGAGACTGAATATAATTAATTACTCTTTTAATAACTGTAATTGAACGTTAAGAATAAAATGTATTTGTAAATTGACTGTTATCACGCTTACACCTACATAAATTTCATCATAAAACTGAGACACGTTGATTTAATGTAAAAAATATTATGCACATGTTCTTCGTCTGTTCAGCTCTGATTGAAAAAATGTAACTAATTATATTCTTGAGCATTGTTCAAATATTTACATTCAAATTAAAAATATTAAGTATAATAATTGCTTATTATTTCGAACATGTAAAAAATTATTTGAACATCAGATAAATTTGAAGTAATTGAAGAAAATAAATTAATAAAAAATATCAAGTCATTGTAATTTGTTTTTTTTTTATCAATTAATTGAAACTGAAAATCTATAAAAAGTAATTCAAACTGTAATTGTAAGTGACTTTGAACCATGTAATTACTACAAGTCTGTTCGTGAACTATCATCGTCGTTACATAGTCCGACATTTTTGGACGACAGGACGTGGGAGAATGTTGCTATATTTGCTGACTACTTCTTGCAGTGGCATTGCCAGGATACTCAGTTAACTTTCTGTGAGGAAATATCGACCCTCTTTTACTACTTAGTCGATGTGAATAGCAAAGTGAGCATCTTCACTAAACATATCGTTAATCTCAAATAAAAAGGATATCCCTCAGAGGCAGTATGTAACGAAGCCTTCAGAGCAGCTTAGGTTTGGCTTTTGTTACCAGAAGGCTGTTACTGATAAGTAGCATCCACAGGCAAGCCTATCAGCGAAACTGGGCCATCTCTGACAAACAGAAAAGTGGCGTCAAGAATAGTGGTCTCAAAACCTGGTGACCTTTGTTCAAGAAACGACAACGATTTTCACCTGATGAAGATAAAGGAGCTGTATATTAATTAATGGGACGTGACTGTCGCTATCAGCTTTCAAGAAAAGTCATGATATAAATGGTTTAAAAAAGCCTACAAGTAGATCATGAGACAAATGTGCACCAGTAAATGTGTGAAACTTTTTCCTGTTGTGTAGTTGGACACAGAGGTGACTTAATATTGGAGGCAACAGAAGCACTGGAGAGGTAAATATGAGGTGAAAAACCAGTCATTCCTCATAAAATTTCAGTTGTATGATGTCCATCAGTGTGAAATTGAGGCATGAAAACTGGGTGCTTCGAATTTCACTATTTTTTCACAGTGATTGTTATGTATGCATATGTACGAAAGTACCTCGTCTGTGGCATTCTAAGAGTATGTTATAGTTTATTCTGCGTATGTCACACACCCATATAGGCATCCCTCCTGACCAGCGAACCAGGTGCTAAGAGTACAACAAGCGAGGCCCCTTTTATATGCCAGAACCTTGAATCAACCCATCCAATCCCAAGGAAGTCTGCCAACGTTGTTAAGTGATATTGGAGATTCGTGAGTCAACATTTGTAGACTTACCTCACTGTGTTACTTGCTTGCTTGCAAAACTAGCTTCCTACATATGGTATATACATTGCACATATACTTGCATAATGTTTGGTGAAGGAAATATATATAAATATTCACTTACTGCTGACTTTTGCTCGTTGCTTATTTCCACGTATGTTATCGTGCTATAACCAAGTGTGCAGGTCACACATGTGCTCATAATATCTTCTCTCTCAACATTTACTATTCAACACTTAACGCTGAATCTAGGAGAGAGAGAAGAGAGAGAGAGAGAGAGAGAGAGAGAGAGAGAGAGAGAGAGAGAGAGAGAGAGGGGAAGAAGAAGATATTTGATGAAGAGAAGAAAAATTTTAGAGAGACAGATCAAAGAGATTGAGTGAGAGGAGAGAGAGAGAGAGAGAGGAGAGAGAGGGGAGAGAGAGAGAGGAGAGAGTGAAAGAAGGCAGGTGAGGGGTAGAAGAGAGATTCGGAGGTGAAGGAAGAAAGAATGGGTAGGGACAGGTTCGTGGAGTGAATGATGTTGGTGGGGTGACATATGATGTCGTGAGGAGGATGGTGAGGTGAGGGAGGGAAGGTGGGGGTGAAAGAGGCAGGTGGGGTAAAAGAGGGGTTCGGAGGGGTGAAGAGGAATTGGGTGAAAGAGGAAATGGGGTGAGGAAGGTTGGTGGGTGAAAGGAGGGTGTGGGGTGGAGAATATAAGTGAGGAGGAGGGGTTGAGGGTGCAGGAATGATGAGTTGATGGAGTTGTGTTTGGGGTTGTGAGAGAGGAGTGTTGGGTGGGGAGGGTGTTGGGAGGAGAGGATTTGTGGTGAAAGAGGAGTGTTGAGGTGGAGGGGGGTATTTGGGTGAGGGAGGAGTGTGGGGTGAGAGATGTATTATAGGGTGAAGCATGAGAGGTATAGTGAGAGAGAGTGCTAGGGTGAGGAGGGTTTGTGGCGAGAAAGAATGTGTGAGTGAGAGAATTTGAGCGAGGAAGAATTCATAGATTGAAGTTTGTTGGGGTGAAACATGATTCTATTATATTCTCTCAACCATAGACTTGCTTATAACTTTTCAGAATTTTGAAACCAAATGATGGTTAAAATCTTTCACATGAATAAATAACATTAAATTGTCCAGTTTAATGCTATATTTATGTTGTTAATCTTAGTTCAGACTTACCAGTTTGACCATAATAACTTTATCGCATATTTTACAGGAATCTTATTGACAATCCGTCAGCATTTTGGGAATTTTTATCAAAAGTTTTTACTGTATCAAGATTTTTAAATACAACTTTGATATTAAAATTCTTAAGAAAGGAAGGTATATCAACCAAGTTTTCATGGTAAGGGAGAACCAACATATTTTTAGTTGAATAAGGTTGGTTGTCCCTTTTTGGATTGTAAAAAGTATTTCTAGCTATTTTAAAAGATTTATCAATTACGGTTCTTGGGTATTTTAAATCATTAGCTATTTCATAAATTTTAGAGATTTCTTCATCTATGACAAGATTCTAATGCTCTATTTATTCATGTGAGAGATTTTAACCATCCAATTGATTTTCAAAATTCTGAGAAAGTTGTATCAAGCAAGTCCATGGTTGAGAGGAATATAATAGAATCATGTTTCATTAAAAGTAGCTTTGAAAATAATATGAATATTTCTTTTGGTTTATATAAATTGGATTCATTTATAATTAATAAAATTTGGGAAGAATTTAATGATAAATTGCACTAATCTTATTTCTTGGGAAGAGTTTGAGGTCCTTTCTTATGTTCCTCTTCATAGAGTCGGGCGATGTTACGCTACTGTGAGGTGTGGTCTTTGTTAGTGTGATGTGACTGTGAGGTGTAGTCTTTCCCCTTTATAAGCCTGCTTGTCATGTTTCCTTTTATAGTTCCTTGATAATGTGAGTAGTCACGAAAGCGCTTGGAATTCTTCAATTTTTTCATAGTGGTTTTCTTGCATATTTTGATATCACCTGTTTACTGTGATCTTTTTGCATATATATATATATATATATATATATATATATATATATATATATATATATATATATATATATATATATATATATATATATATATGTATATATGTCGTGCCGATTAGGTAAAACTTGCGATTTTGGCTTAAAAAGCAACGCTCACCTTGCCATATAAGACAAGTGAAAATTTGTGTATGCAATAATTTCGCCAAAATCATTCTGAACATAACGAAAAAAATATATTTCATTGTGTTTGTTTATTATTAAATTAATGGTAACGTATCTAAAATATATTTAGTTGGGTTAGGCTAAATTAAATTGCGCTTGTTGTAATAATGTTAGGTAGGTTTTCAAAGTTTCTCTTGGTACAAAATTATAAAAATTCTTACATTAACATAAATGAAAAAAAATATATCTTTAAACGTATAAGAGAAAATTTTAGAAAGGAATTAATTTTAGATGAGTTCTTGCTAATTGACCAGTGTTACCTAATCGGCACGACATATATATATATATATATATATATATATATATATATATATATATATATATATATATATATATATATATATATATATATATATATATATATATATTATTGTACCCACGAACGAGAGGTATTGATCAATAACAATACTGTGACTAGCCAAGGATTCGAACCTATGTTGTTTTGGCCCGCCTCATGGTGAGCGAAAACCACATGATGCTTTAACCCACAGGACCACCAAATCCTATAAGAACCACGCTCCCAGCAGAGGTAGGTGTTTTACCCTGATCCGAGGACATACGGTGGTGTTAGTGCCTCTGAGCTAATTTCATTCTCCTCCCCGTTTGGTGAACTAGCCTCAACAAACAGTATTTTATATTATTGTACTAATGAACGGGTGGAATTAATCAATAACAACACTGCGCCTAGTCAAGGATTCGAAACCATATTGTTTTGGTCCACTTCATTGTGAGCGAAAACCACATGATGCTCTAACCCACAGGACCACCAAATCCTACAAGATTCACGCATCCAGCAGAGCTAGGTGTTTTTGGTGGTCCAGTGGGTTAGAGCATCATGTGGTTTTCGCTCACCATGAGGCGGGCAAAAACAACATGGGTTCGAATCTTTGGCTAGTCGCAGTGTTGTTATTGATCACTACCTCTCGTTCGTGGTTACAATAATATAAAATACTGCCTGTTGAGGCTAGTACACTAAACGGGAAGGAGGATGAAATTAGCTCAGAGGCACCCACACCATGTCCTCGGATCACTGTAAAACACCTAGCTCTATTGGGTGCGTAATTCTTGTAGGATTATGTGGTCCTGTGGGTTAGAGCGTTATGTATTTTTCGCTCAACATGAGGCTGGCCAAAACAACATGGGTTCGAATCTGTGTCCTCAAGACTATTGTAAAAAAAATATGTATTATGTATCCAAAGTTTTATAAAATTTACTTTATTTTATGCATAATTTAAGTTTAAACTCTTGATTTATTTTGGCCTCTGATGGACCCAATATGTCTTTTTTATCGAAATAATTGGGAAAATTGAAATTCTGATTTTCATGCGATCATTTCTGAGTGTATAATCCAGTTACCTTCAGCCTTCTTTACTGTTAACATTATAATACAAATTCTTAGCGCTTTCAAACTTTATGTGCTGGTGTATCTTAGGTTATTGGTTACTCTGAGATAGAATGAGAAGTACATTTAAGTTTGGTTTCAAAGCTAATGTTTCTTAGTGAAAGGTTTGAATTAATTTAGGGTTGTGTGTGCAGCCATTTTCATTGAAGAAATTGGGACTATAGTGTCCATGAGATAATTGAGAGTGCTAAATCCGATTTGCTTCAGCTCTTTAATACTTTGGCTTACCTTAATTACAAACATGTTGCACTCTGCAGTAATATTTTTGAATGCATTGACAGCCGAGGGTCTGGGTTATGCAGTCTGTGTTATGCAGTCTGGGGACACTATTCTCGGATCGGCGATACATTTCTACAGCTGGCTTAATTGATTGGAAGTAATTTCAATTTTTTTTTTGGCTGTGTGATGCCATTTTTCCATTTTTTATGCTCAATTTCATCAAATCGATTTCTTAAAAAATATAAAAAAATTTTTTAGTGGAGTGTTATGAATTTTACATTGAATTTAAAAGATACTAGAAGACTTTAAAAAATATATATATAGTTTCTATGGCGTTCTTATATTTAACAATTTTTGTGATTCCCTTTCTCCAAAATTATCGGGAACTGCTAAGTCGATATGCTTGAAATTCTCAGCGTTGGTGTACTGTATTAAGAAAAGTCTTGTGGTTTTATTTGCACGTGTTAGTACTCTACCAACCTCAGCTGTTCTGTATTTTCGGGAGTCATGATAGTAACATTGAGGGGACTTTAGCTAGAGCACATCACAGCCTTGATGGTGCGAGATTCGTCTGTAAAAACCTGAGCTTGTGGTCACGTTACATAGCCACTTCCCGGACTGTTTTCGTGAGAGGACTGGAGAAACTCTTCCTAATAGGCTTCAAACTTTCACTGTTAGTCTTGCTGAGAGGTTTATATTTTACTTTACTTTGCCTTGTTTGCTCTGATTTTATTAATAAAGTCTTAGGAATATCTTCCTCTACCAGACCACTATGAATTCTAACTATCATTCTGAAAAACTAAGGAAACGTTAAACCTACAGTACGTAAATCTTTCTACAATTCTCTGTAGCAGTTCACGAGATATTCTTTTATCAAAAAATCTATAATGAATATTAAATATGCAGCTAAATTTAATTGTTATTATATTTTTTTACAATATTGTGGTATATTGTTTTCCAAGATATAAACATGAGAATATATACCCTGGAAGAACCTACTTTCTAAAACACCCTGAAAGATGAAGCTATATTCTTAGTAATTATTTTTTAGGTTAACTCTAAGGGAATCATCCCATTGTAATGCAAAGTAATTATCTTAATTTTTTTTTGCATTCACAGATATATCAATACACAAACATACATGCGTACACATATGCACAAGGACATACATATAGGTGAACACAAGGTTGCACATGTAGACACATAAATGGATATACACAAGCATTCGTATGCACATCACATACGCATATGCACATGTTTGCATGATCATTTGTATTTAAATACACAAGAGTATATCCATACAAATATGCATACAGAATACGCGTAAGACATTACATTGTTAAATGCTTCAAACTTCAGAACACCCGTGACTTAACCTGATTCCTTCCCCTTCTATCTCTTCCTCCTTCTCCTCTTTTTTTCTCCTCTGTATTTCTCCTTGTATTTGTCCTTCTTTATTTTATTTTCAACATTTTTACCCTCTGTGTGTTCTTGTCCTTACCCTATGCGGGTCGCCATCTGTATTGCAGTGCTCCTCTCTCCCAGAATATGACTGACTCCACTACTACTACTTCCACTACGACTACTACTTCCCCTATTACTCCACCTCTCTCTTGTGCCCTTCCCTGTCTGCTGCCTATAAATACCCCTTCTACCAAGATCTGCTGATGAAGATGCGACGTCAGAAGATACTCCCCACCATGGGGAGCCACAGCAAGAGAAAAAAAAAAGTCAACCCCCACCCAGGGGCCCCGAAGAAAGAAGATGACCGACACCCTCTACCCAGGGGGCCAATGACGGGTCACCATTTGGAGAAGACCCGGGCCGGATGTACCGGCGAACATAAAACAACAACAACAATTCTGTGTGTTAGTGTGACTTTGTAAATGGTCCAAGTCGGACAGAAACGTCGTCATAAGCTCCTCTCTTCTATGTGCGGGTTGTGTGTATTTTGTCAATATATTTTGTCTTTAAATAAAGTATATATAAAATATATGGGGTGGTAGGCGAAAATTTTCAGCAGCTTCATAAATGTTATTTTGCTCACACTCCAACAGCACATCAAGTATTATAAACCATTTGTCTCCATTCACTCCTATCAAATACTCTCGCGCATGTTTGCTTGAAATCCAAGCCCTTCGCACACAAAACCTCTTTTACCCCCTACCTCCAACCTTTCCTAGGCCGACCCCTATCCCGCCTTCCCTCCACTACAGATTTATACACTCTCGAAGTCATTCTATTTCGTTCCATTCTTTCTACATGTCCGAACCCCCTCAACAATCCCTCCTCAGCCCTCTGGATAATAGTTTTGGTAATCCCGCATCTCTGCATTATATTCACACCACACATTGACCTCAGACATGACACCTCCACTGCCTCCAGCCTTCTCCTCGTTGCAACATTCGTCACCCATGCTTCACACCCATATAAGAGTGTTGGTATAACTATGCTCTCATACATTCCCCTCTTTATTTCCATGGACAAAGTTCTTTGTCTCCACAGACTCCGAAGTTCACCACTCACCCTGTTCCCCTCATCAATTTTATGATTCACCTCATCCTTCATAGTCCCATCTGCTGACATGTCCACTCCCAAATATCTGAATACATTCACCTCCTCCAGACTCTCTCCCTCCAATCTGATATCCAATCTTTCGTCACCTAATCTTTTTGTTATCCTCATCACCTTACTCTTTCCTATATTCACTTTCAACTTTCTTCTTTTACACACCCTACCAAATTCATCCACCAACCTCTGCAACTTCTCTTCAGAATCTCCCAAAAACACATTGTCATCAGCAAAAAGCAACTGTGACAACTAACACTTTGTATTTGATTCTTTGTCTTTTAACCCCACACCTCTTGCCAAGATCCTCGCATTCACTTCTCTTAGAACCCCATCAATAAATATATTGAACAACCATGGTGACATCACACATACTTGTCTAAGGCCTACTTTTACTGGGAAATAATCTCCCTCTCTCCCACACACTCTAACCTGAGCCTCACTATCCTCATAAAATCTCTTCATTGCTTTCAGTAACCTACCTCCTATTCCATACACCTGCAACATCTGCCACATTGCCCCTCTATCCACCCTATCAAAGCAAAGCCTTTTCCAAATCCATAAATGCCACAAAAACCTCTTTACTCTTATCTAAATACTGTCCACCTATATGTTTCACTGTAAACACTTGGTCTACACACCTCCTACCTTTCTTAGAGCACCCTTGTTCATCTGCTATCCTGCTCTCAGTCTTACTCTTAATTCTTTCAATAATAACTCTACCATACACGGAATATGATAATTTGGCTCCAATTACCTTGTTTTTTACAGGCACAGAGTCATCTGTCACTACATTATGCTGTTGAATTTCTGAAGCAAGCTGTTTACCTATTTACAAAAGAACTCCTCCCACACTTCATTGTCAGTACGAGCTTTATCTATTCAATGATATTTCTGCTGTTTCATAGTTATTCCAGATGAAATCAAGATTCACCTTCAACAATAATATCTACATTTTCTGATAACACTTTTTATGTAATACTCTGAAATCGTGTTCACATTTTTTCACATAGCAAGATTCCCTGAATACAGGTTATCATACCTAAATGCATAACGTGCAAGGCAGAAAAGGGAAATAAGACAACAATGGCATATCTTACCTAAATGTAGGGGACAGAGGGCGTGGTGGTGAAGGGGAGGTGTGTGTGAGTCTGTCATTTCTGCGAGTTCACACGCACTCACTTCCTCACAGCTGACGATTGACTCCGACCTCACTGCCAATACTGTACACAGAAAATATAACAACCATGTTATTGGCAAAGTCTGCATTGTCTTCATTATATGAGAGTGTTAACAGAAACATTGTGTGGAATATATTCTCTCTCTCTCTCTCTCTCTCTCTCTCTCTCTCTCTCTCTCTCTCTCTCTCTCTCTCTCTCTCTCTCTCTCTCTCTCTCTCTCTCTCTCTCTCTCTCTCTTTTTCTTTCTGTCTTCTCTCTCTCTCTCTCTCTCTCTCTCTCTCTCTCTCTCTCTCTCTCTCTCTCTCTCTTCTCTGTCTCTTCTCTCTCTCTTCTCTCTCTTCTCTCTCTCTCTCTCTCTCTCTTCTCTCTCTCTCTCTTCTCTTCTCGTCTCGTCTGTCTCTTCTCTTCTCTGTCTCTCTCTCTCTCTCTCTCTCTCTCTCTCTCTCTCTCTCTCTCTCTCTCTCTCTCTCTCTCTCTCTATATCTCTCATCTATATATTCTCTTCTTATCCTATATTATATCATATATCATATTACTACTATAATTATATATATTATTACTATATATATATTCTCATATAAATTATATTTATTATAATAATACTATTTATATAATATAGTGATATATGTATATATATAATTAATAATATTATATATATAAAATATATATATATATATTATATATATATATTTATTATATATATATATAATGTATATACTATATAAATATATATATATATTTTAGTTGCCATTAGTAAAACTTGCTTTTTGTAAATAAGCTGTATATAAGACAAAGTATTTTGTGTATGCAATAATTTAAATCATTCTAACATAACGAAAAAAATATATTTCTTTGTGTTTGTTTATTATTAAATTAATGTTAAGTATCTAAAATATATTTAGTTGATTAGCTAAATTAAATTGCGCTTGTTGTAATAAGGTTAGGTAGTTTTCAAAGTTTCTACTTGGTACAAATTATATATTATATACATTAACATAAATGAAAAAATATATCTTTAAACGTATAGAAAATTTTGAAGGACTAATTTTAGATGAGTTCTTGTAATTGATCAGTATATATAATCGGCACGACATATATATGTCGTGCCGATTAGGTAAAACTTGCGATTTTGGCTTAAATAGCAACGCTCACCTTGCCATATAAGACAAGTGAAAATTTGTGTATGCAATAATTTCGCCAAAATCATTCTGAACATAACGAAAAAAAATATTTCATTGTGTTTGTTTATTATTAAATTAATGTTAAGTATCTAAAATATATTTAGTTGGGTTAGGCTAAATTAAATTGCGCTTGTTGTAATAAGGTTAGGTAGGTTTTCAAAGTTTCTCTTGGTACAAAATTATAAATTTTACATTAACATAAATGAAAAAATATATCTTTAAACGTATAAGAGAAAATTTAGAAAGGACTTAATTTTAATGAGTTCTTGCTAATTGACCAGTTCAATCGACAATATATATATATGATATATATTATATATATATATATTAATAAAACTTAATATTTTGGCTTAAATACAACTGCTCACCTTGCAATATAAGACCCCAATGAAAATTTGTGTATGCAATAATTTCGCCAAAATCATTCTGAACATAACGAAAAAATATATTTCATTGTGTTTGTTTATTATTAAATTAATGTTAACGTATCTAAAATATATTTAGTTGGGTTAGGCTAAATTAAATTGCGCTTGTTGTAATAAGGTTAGGTAGGTTTTCAAAGTTTCTCTTGGTACAAAATTATAAATTCTTACATTAACATAAATGAAAAAATATATCTTTAAACGTATAAGAGAAAATTTTAGAAAGGACTTAATTTTAGATGAGTTCTTGCTAATTGACCAGTTTTACCTAATCGGCACGACATATATATATATATATATATATATATATATATATATATATATATATATATATATATATATATAGTCGTGCCGATTAGGTAAAACTTGCTATTTTGGCTAAAATAGCAACGCTCACCTTGCCATATAAGACAAGTGAAAATTTGTGTATGCAATAATTTCGCCAAAATCATTCTGAACATAACGAAAAAATATATTTCATTGTGTTTGTTTATTATTAAATTAATGTTAACGTATTTAAAATATATTTAGTTGGGTTAGGCTAAATTAAATTGCGCTTGTTATAATAAGGTTAGGTAGGTTTTCAAAGTTTCTCTTGGTAGAAAATTATAAATTTTTACATTAACATAAATGAAACAAATATATCTTTAAACGTATAAGATAAATTTTTACAAAGGACTTAATTTTAAACGAGTTCTTGCTAATTGACCAGTTTTACCTAATCGGCACGACATATATATATGTCGTGCCGATTAGGTAAAACTTGCGATTTTGGCTTAAATAGCAACGCTCACCTTGCCATATAAGACAAGTGAAAATTTGTGTATGCAATAATTTCGCCAAAATCATTCTGAACATAACGAAAAAAATATATTTCATTGTGTTTGTTTATTATTAAATTAATGTTAACGTATCTAAAATATATTTAGTTGGGTTAGGCTAAATTAAATTGCGCTTGTTGTAAATAGGTTAGGTAGGTTTTCAAAGTTTCTCTTGGTACAAAATTATAAATTCTTACATTAACATAAATGAAAAAAATATATCTTTAAACGTATAAGAGAAAATTTTAGAAAGGACTTAATTTTAGATGAGTTCTTGCTAATTGACCAGTTTTACATAATCGGCACGACATATATATATATATATATATATATATATATATATATATATATATATATATATATATATATATATATATATATATATATATAATATATATATATATATATATATATATATATATATAAATATATATATATATATATATATATATATATATATATATATATATATATATATATATATGCAAAAAGATCACAGTAAACAGGTGATATCAAAATGCAAAAACCACTATGAAAAATAGAAGAATTCCAAGCGCTTGTGAGTAGTCACGAAAGCGCTTGGAATTCTTCTATTTTTTCATAGTGGTTGTTTTCATATATATATATATATATATATATATATATATATATATATATATATATATATATATATATATATATATATATATATATATATATATATTATATATATATATATATATATATATATATATATATATATATATATATTATATATATATATATATATATATATATATATATATATATATATATATATATATATATATATATATATATATATATATATATATATATATATATATATATATGTCGTGCCGATTAGGTAAAACGTGCGATTTTTGCTTAAATAGCAACGCTCACCTTGCCATATAACACAAGCGAAAATTTGTGTATGCAATAATTTCACAAAAATCATTCTGAACCTAACGAAAAAAAATATATTTCATTGTGTTTGTTTATTATTAAATTAATGTTAACGTATCTAAAATATATTTAGTTGGGTTAGGCTAAATTAAATTCCGCTTGTTGTAATAAGGTTAGGTAGGTTTTCAAAGTTTCTCTTGGTACAAAATTATAAATTTTTACATTAACGTAAATGTAAAAAATATATATCTAAACGTATAAGAGAAAATTTTAGAAAGGACTTAATTTTAAATGAGTTCAGTCGTGTCCTCTCACCTATTTCTTTGATGATGTTTTCAATCTCCTGTTTTTCTTCCTGCCATCTTTCAATGTGTGTTCTCCCCTCGCTCTCCTGAAGCCCATGAATAAACACTGACTTTTCCCTCTCCTCCTCTCATTGCTTTTCCCTCTGTGTTTCTGGGTCCCGTTTGTACATGACCGTCTCTTTATTTCTTCCTGTAGCTCAAGGTGGTATGATCGTGCCTCTGCATGTGACCTATCCCAATCTTCACCTTCACCCCCCTCTCTTACTACTATCCTTACTCCCAACTGCTCTCTCCTATCGTTCTTCGGCCCTGCTTGGTGGACTGACAGCGCCTTAGCATAAATTATGTCTCCTCCCTTTCCGTTCGGCTCCTCATTCAGTAGGGGTGTACCAGCTCTGGTCAATAGCCCTGTAACTCGCTTCAGCCTACTTGACTCATATTCGAGGGCCCTTATCTTGGCTTCTGCTGCTTTGGCTTGTGACTCCTTTTTTTTTTCTCTGTGTATGTGTTTGTGAGTGTGTGTGAATGTTGGTATGTATATGCACCTTTGTATTTATAGAGGTAGAGTCTCTGCTTCTGGCTCTTCCACTCCACTGGCCAGTAATGGGCTCATTCATTCCTTGCATTACATTTCTTAAAGCTATGTATGGATCCTGTCCGCACCATTTCGCTCTCTAGGTCGTTCCACTTCCTGACCACACTAAGGCTGCAGAAGTGTTGCCTAACATCCATATGACTTTCTCGTGTTTTTCACTTCTAGCTGCGCCTTGTGTACCCTAGACCTGCCATTCAAACAAGGTTGTCCTGTCAACACTGTCAATGTCTGAGTATTTTGCACATCATAATCATATCAACGCTGTTCCTTCTGTCTTCTAATGTCATGGTCTGGGACTAGTGTCGTTGCATAACTTTGCAATTTTCTAGCCTTTTTACATGCTTTATCAGAAGTAAGTTTTATACTGGTTCTGCGTACTAGAAGATGGGCCTGACATATGCTTTGAATAGGTCTTGACTGCCTCCTTGGCGATGTTCCTAAATGCTACCCTAAAGTTTGCATTCTAGAGTGATAGCACTCTGGCATCATCCAAATAACTTTGGAAAATACCTCATTAACTTTCTTGCTGCGTGTGTGTGTGTGTGTGTGTGTGTGTGTGTGTGTATGTGTGTGTGTCTGTCTGTCTGTTTTTCTGTCTGCACTTACCTCTATGTTTTTTTTATTAACACATTGGTCTTCTCCCAGGGTGGCCCGAAAAAGAAAAACTTTCATCATTCACTTCATCACTGACTTGCCAGAGGCGCGCTTACACTACAGCTAATAAACTGCAACATTAACACCCCTCCTTCAGAGTGCAGACACTGTACTTCTCATCTCCAGGACTCAAGTCGGGCCTGCCGGTTTCCCTGACTTCTTGACTCCCTTCATAAATGTTAACTTGCTCACACTCCAACAGCACATCAAGTCCCATAAACCATTTGCCTCCTACCCCGCCTTCCCTACACTACAAATTTCTACACTCTCTAAGTCATTCTATTTTGTTCCACCAGCCCTATGGATAATAATTTTGGTAATCCCGCACCTCCTCCTAATTTCCAAACTACGAATTCTCTGCATTATATTCACACCACACATTGCCCTCAGAATTCTCCTTGTTGCAACATTCACAACCCATCTTTCACACTCACATAAGAGCGTTGGAATAACTATACTCTCATACGTTTCCCTGTTTGCTTCCATGGACAAAGTTATTTCTCTCCACACACTCCTAAGTTCACCACTCACCCTTTTCCCCTCATCAATTCTATGATTCACATCATCTTTCATAGACCCATCTGCTGACACGTCCACTCCCAAATATCTGTATACATTCTCCTCATTCATACTCTCTCCCTTCAATCGGATATCCAATCTTTCATCACCTATTCTTTATGTTATCCTCATCACCTAACTCTTTCCTATATTCACCTTTAATTTTCTTCAGAATCTCCCAAACGCACAGTGTCATCAGCAAAGAGCAACTGTGACAACTCCCACTTTGTTAGATTATTTATCTTTTAATCCCTCTCTTCTTGCCAACTCCTGAGCACTCACTTCTCTTACAACCCCATCTATAAATAAATATATTGAACAACCATGGTGCACGAGTGCGGTAACTAGGGACATGGTCCTCAGACAATTAGAGAAATTAAGACCTAATAAATCACCAGGCCCTGATGAACTGTTTGCAAGGGTTTTAAAGAAATGTAAAGACGAGCTTAGCAAACCTTTGGCTAATCTTTTCAATATATCACTGCAAGCTGCCATAGTGCCAGACAAGTGGAAAATGGCTAATGTCATACCTATTTACAAGGCAGGTGACAGGTCCTTAGCTTCGAACTATAGTGAAATAAGCCTTACATCCATAGTGGGAAAATTTATGGAGTCAATAATTGCCGAGGCAATTCGTAGCCATCTTGAAAGTCATATATTGATTAATGAATCTCATCACATTTTTACTAAGGGGCGTTCCTGTCTTATGAATTTACTAACTTTTTTCACTAAGGTGTTTGAGGAGGTAGGTCATGGTGTTGAATATGATATCCTGTATATGGACTTCAGTAAGGCTTTCGATAGAGTTCCACATCTGAGGCTATTGAATAAACTTAAGGCACACAGAATAGGAGAATTTTTTTCCTGGGTAAAAGCATGGTTGACAAATAGGCAGCAGAGAGTTTGCATAAGTGAGGAAAAATCAGAATGGGGACGCGTCACAAGCGGTGTTCCACAGGAATCAGTCTTAGGCCCCTTGTTGTTCACAATTTACATAAACGACATAGATGAGGGAATAAATAGCGATATAAGCAAATTTGCTGATGACTCCAAATTAGGCCATCCAATTCATTCTAATGAGGACATTAGAGCACTCCAGGATGATTTGAATAGATTGATGCAGTGGTCGAAGTGGCAGATGCAGTTTAATATAGACAAATGTAAAGTTCTAAATGTTGGACAGGACAATAACCATGCCACATTTAAACTAAATAATGTAGATCTTAATATTTCTGATTGCGAAAATTATTTAGGAGTTCTGGTTAGCAGTAATCTGAAACCAAGACAACAGTGCATAAGTGTTTGCAATAAAGCTAACAGAATCCTTGGCTTCATATCAAGAAGTATAAATAATAGAAGTCCTCAGGTTGTCCTTCAACTCTATATATCCTTGGTTATGCCTCATTTAGATTATGCTGCACAGTTCTGGTCACCGTATTACAGAATGGATATAAATGCACTGGAAAACGTACAGAGGAGGATGACAAAGTTGATCCCATGTATCAGAAATTTTCCCTATGAGGATAGAGTGAGGGCCCTTAATCTGCACTCTATAAAAAGGCGTAGAATTAGGGAAGGATATGATTGAGGTGTATAAATGGAAAACAGGAAATAATAAAGGGGATGTAAATAGCGAGCTAAAAATATCTAGCCTAGACAGGACACGCAACAATGGATTTAAGTTGGAAAAATTCAGATTCAGGAAGGATATAGGAAAGCACTGGTTTGGTGGACCTGACTTAACTCAGTGAAGACGTGTCTTGTGTGCTCTCTGTGAATCTGAAGAAGATGTCCTCTCCTGAGCTACTCTACCAGCAGCTAAAGGAAGAACTGAGGGTAGCTAAGCTTGAGATACAGCGACTGACTGAGGAAAACAAGAGGATTCGTAGTAATCCTCCTGTTGTGAATCCTCAAGTCAAGAAAGGAACCTGGACAGTGGCTGGAATGCATGGGATAAAGTTAAGGATCAAGAGGACGGGTGGAGAGGTAGAAACAACGAAGACCCAGGAGAATCTTGTGGAAACATCGAACCCATTCTCCGTGCTACCCGATGAATGTGAGTCGACTTTTGGGAGCGTCACGTACTGATGTTTTACTAATTCTTGCTACGTCCTTTACGTTTAATCATGTCCCTCAGACGTGTAGGAAGACTCTCACACACATTCTTGAGGGTTTGGGGAGGTATATTATTATATGCCTCTTGTTGAGCAGCCTCAAGCTACTGGATGGAACTGATATCCTTACCCAGTAAACTTCGTTTGACTATTGACCAGAGGTTCTCAATAGGGTTTAGGTCATTAAAGAACCTCACTTCACAGTCCTTAAGCCACTGAACTACAAATTTCGTGGTATGACACGGTGCACCGTCCTGCATAAAAACCGTAGCCCCACACTTGTCAAACGCCTCAGGTAAATTGTCACACAATAACTCCAGGTAATTATACTGGTTCATATACTGGTTTTTGGGAAGCACAATGAGTTCACCAATACTCTGAGCACTGAAACACCCCCAAGCCATGAGCGAGTCTGGGTGTTTGGTGATCCCACAGGTGTAGCGTGGGTCTAGCGGGTCATTATCTCAGGGCCGGTCCACATGTCCCCCATGGTTACAGGTGACGGTGAAGGTTGCTTCATCACTCCAAAGTACTTTAGACCACTGTTGAGGTGTCCAGTGAAGATATTTCTTTGCATAATCCAGCCTACGTTTCTTCTGTTGCTTGAAGTGGTTAGGGTTCTTAACCTGGTGGTGACTACTGTACTCCAGTTCTGACACACGTCTGTTAACAGTTCTTATAGACAAATCTGAGAGAAGATGAGGGATCTTTGCTTTCAATTCTCTAACAGTTATCTTAGGTGTACTCTCTAACTGCTTCTTTAATGCAGCTAAGGTACGAGAGGTGAGGCCGAAGTTTGGCAGACGGTAACTCGACACCGCCTTGAAACGCTGCACCAGTTCCTCACTGAACGCTCACACACACCAACAGTCTCCACTATTTCTTTCGTCTGGTGCCCAGATTTGAGCTACAGTTTCATGCATTAAAGACTTCCTTTTACCCATAATCAAACATGTATAGCCCCAAAACCAAAGGGAACACCGGACAAAAGATGGGGCAAATGAGAGACAAAAATGCAACACTTCCTCTCACCACGGCAGCCACATGAGCACTGAGGAATCACTGTGGAGTGTGGCGGTAGGCCGTGACGTCATGCTAACGGCTGCTACCCGTCATAATACACTGACGAGAAAAGACCCCCTTGTATGGGAGAAGTATGCCGGGTGAGCGCCCCGGCATAATGCTGTGACTAGCACTGTATATGTTTCACTGTAAACACTTAGTCTACACACCCCCTACCTTTCCTAAAGCCTCCTTGTTCATCAGCTATCCTACTCTCCGTCTTACCATACATTTACCAGGTATACTCAACAGACTTATTCCCTTATAATTCTGCACTCTCTTTTGTCCCCTTTGTCTTCATACAAAGGAACTATGCATGCTCTCTACCAATCCCTAGGTATCTTACCCTCCTCCATACATTTATTAAATAAAAGCACAAACCACTCCAAAATAACATCCCCACCTGCTTTTAACATTTCTATCTTTAATCCCACCAATCCCAGCTGCCGTACCCCCTTTCATTCTACCCACTGCTTCACGAACTTCCCCCACACTCACAACTGGCTCTTCCTCACTCCTACTAGATGTTATTCCTCCTTGCCCTATACTCGAAATCACAGCTTCCCTATCTTCATCAACATTTAACAATTCTTCAAAATATTCCCTCAATCTTCATGATACCTCTAACTTTCTATTCAATAACTCTCCTCTCCTATTTTTAACTATCAAATCCACTCGTCCCTAGGCCTCCTCGACTTATTAATCTCACTCATAAACTTTTTCTTATTTACTACATGATTTGAGGATAACATTTCTTCCAATCTCATTTTCTTTCTTTTTACATTGCTTCACCACTCTCTTAACCTCTCTTTTTTTCTCAATTTACTGTATATACTCACCTATATTTGGTTGCAGAGGTCAAGCCACAGCTCCTGGTTCTGTTTACGTTGGTCTCTACTGTGTCCACGTTCTCCCGGCTCCAAGGCCCTTATGGTACCTCTTAAAGCTATGTATGGATCGCGCCTCTACTACTTCACTCTCCAGATAGTTTTACTTACTGACAACTCTAGAACTGAAGAAATACTTCCAGACATCCCTATGACTCTTCTGAGTTTTCAACTTCCAGTTGTATTTCCTAGTTTCTGTATCCCTTTTCTAAAACATTCTGCCTCTGTGCATCTGGTCACTTCCTCTCAGTATTTTGTACGTCTTTATCATATCCCTGTCCTCCAGTATCATCATGTTGAATTCCCTTTATCTCTCCTAGTAGAACATACCTCTTACTTCCGGGAGTATTCTTCTTGAAAACGTGAGCACTTTCTCAAATTTCTTGACGTGTTTAGCCACGTGTGGGTTCAATACTGGTGCTGCGTACTCCAAAATGGGTCTGTCGTACATAGTGAAAAATGTCGCGAATGATTCTTTATGCAAGAATCGCATATGCTGCAGCACTTATTTGGCTGTGTGCCTCAAGGAATGTGCACGGCATAATGCTCACTCCAAGATCCTTCTATAGAAGTTTGGTTTGCAAGCCTTTGTCCTTCACTAAATTTCATAACTTTGCACTTTATGGTGTTAATATCTTGGAGCCATTTGTTGGACCAGGTCTGTAGCCTGTCCAGATCCCTTTGTAGTCTAACCTGGTCCACGTCTGCTTGTAATCTCCTCGTTAGTTTCACGTCGTCTGCGAACAGGAACACCTGTGTGTTTGTGTATGTATATGCGACTTATTGTTTGTGTGTGTGTGTGTGTATGTGTGTGTGTGTGTGTATGTGTATGTGTGCGTGAGTCGCATGTGTGAATGTGTGTGTGTGTGTGTACTCACCTAATTGTACTCACATAATTGTGGTTGCAGGGGTCGAAACTTAGCTCCTGGCCCCGCCTCTTCATTGACCGCTACTAGGGCCTCTCTCTCCCTGCTCCATGAGCTTTATCATACCTCGACTTAAAGCTGTGTATGGTTCCTGCCTCCACTACATCACTTGCTAGACCATTCCACTTCCTGACAACTCTATGACTGAAGAAATACTTCCTAACATCCCTTTGACTCGTCTGAGTCTTCAACTTCCAATTGTGACCCCTTGTTTCTGTGTCCCCTCTCTGGAACATCCTTTCTCTGTCCACCTTATCTATTCCACGCAGTATTTAATCCCTCTCTGAAACCGTGCTAGTTGTCGTTTATAAGCTTGTGTCTTTCTAGGTGCTCCACCACTCTCCTCCTGATGATCTTTTCCATGACTTTGCATACTATACACGTCAGTGACACAGGTCTGTAGTTTAATCCCTTGTGTCTGTCTCCTTTCTTAAAAATTGGGACTACATTTGCCATCTTCCACACCTCAGGTAGTTGCCCAGTTTCAATGAATGTGTTGAAGATTTTTGTTAGTGGCACACACCGTATCTCTGCTCCCTCTCTAAGGACCCACGGGGAGATGTCTGGTCACACACCGGTTGTGTGTATTTCGTCCAGCACTTATTGGTGTATCCCTTGTTGGTGTACCTCCCTATTCTGACTTTCTGGAGTCCTACATGTCTCCATTGTAAATACTTCTTTGAATCTCACGTTGAGCTCCTAACATACCACTTGGTCGTTTCTTGTGAACTTCCCACCTTCCTTCCTCAGCCTGATTTCCTGGTCCTAGATAGTTGTTTTCCTCCTGATGTGGTTATTCAACAGCTTCGGGTCAGACTTGACTTTCGATGCTACGTCATTTTCGTATTGTCACTGAGCCTCCCTTCTTATCTGTTCATATTTGTTTCTGGCTCTTCGGGAAATCTCTTTATTTTCCTGGGTATTTCATCTTCTGTACTTTTTCCATTCTCTAGTGCACTTAGTTTTTCCCTGCCTACACTTTCGGGTAAATCAAGGACTCGTTCTGGTCTTCCCATTATTTCTGTTTCCCTTGGGAACAAATCTCTCCTCTGCCTCCTTGCATTTTGTTGTCACAAAGTCCTTCATATATTTTACTGGTTTTCCTGAAGTTCCTCATGCCTGGGTAATCCTCTCTTTTGTAGTTTGTTTTTCCCGTCCTATTCCTGCTACCCTCTCCACTTGTAGCTCAACTATGTAATCATTGCACAGAACCACATGATCTCAAGGTGAATACTAGGTCCAGTCTTCCTGGATCACCCTCACCTCTCTCTCTGGAAGTGTCTCTAACATGTTGATGCATGAATGTTTCCAGTACCACATCCATCATCTTGGCTCTCCATGTTTTGGGACCCCCAAGGGGTTCCAGGTTTTCCCAGTCAATCTCCTTGTGATTGAAATCACCCGCAACTAGTAATTTTGCTCTGCCCATGTGAACTCTTCTGGCCACCTCTGCTAGTGTGTCAACCATTGCTCTGTTGCTCTCTTTGTATTATTCTCTTGGCCTCCTTCAGTTCTGTGGAGAGTTGTACGTTACTGCAACTACAACCTAATGGTCCTCAGACTGGATTGTTCATACTATGTAGTCATTTTCGCCTATTCCATCCATTCCTTCCATTTCCTCAAATCCCCACCGGTGTTTAATGAGCAGTGCAACTCCTCTTCCCCTCTGCTCGCTCTCTCTCTTTCCTTAGGATTTGATATCTGGGTGGAAAGATTGCATCTGTTATCATCCTGGTGACTTTCGTTTCTGTGAGTGCTATTATGTCTGGGGATGCCTCCTCGATTCTTTCATGCCACTCCTCACATTTATTTGTTATTCCATCTGCATTTGTATACCAAACCTTCAACTTCTTTTCTAAAACTGTGGTCTGGGGGTACGTTGGGGTTGGGGAAGTGGGAAACCTGATGAGGAACTATGGGTGGTTGGTGTGAAGGTGGAGTTTGTAATGAGGTGGGTGGGGGCATTGGGTTTAGAATGTTTGGTTGCATTGTGGTTGTCCTGGTTGGGGGGTTTCTGTAGGTGGTTGTGAGGGAGGTTGTATTTGATCTTCCTCCTGAGTCTAGGTTCTGTACATCTTCATCTTCACCTCTCTTTCCTCCTTTCATCTTTGTACCCTTTCTTTCAGTTTTCTGTGTCCCCTCTCTGGAACGTCCTGTCTCTGTCCACCTTATCTATTCCTCGCAGTATTTTATATGTCGTTATCATGTCTCCCCTAACCCTCCTGTCCTCCAGTGTCGTCAGGCCGATTTCCCTTAACCTTTCTTGGTAGGAAAATCCCCTAAGCTCTGGGACTAGTCTTGTTGCAAACTTTTTCACTTTCTCTAGTTTCTTTACGTGCTTGACCAGGTGTGGGTTCCAAACTGGTGCTGCATACTCCAGTGTGGGCCTGACGTATATGTGGCATACAAAGAGTATGTCGCAATTTATTCGGCATATGTCACACTCCCATATAGGCTGCCTCCCATCCAGTGAACAGAGTGCTAAGTGTTTAACTATCAATAGGGTACCCGTTGTTAAATCAGTACCTTGGTCCATTGACCAATCACAGGCAAGCCCACCAAAGCTGAAGCAACATGCTTCACTTGTGGTAAGTATTGGCAGACTTGTCTACCTGCTGGTTGAGTACGGTGCACTCTCTCTTGCTTCTGCTTTGCCATCTGTCACCATGGTGTACACTTATTATTATTCTATCTGTACATATTGTACATATCTGTATATAGTGGGTGAAGGCAAGATATATATTATAGTCTACTGCTAAGTTTGCTCCAATTCCCATTACGACTAGGTCTCACAGGCCATTCTTTACCTGTGCTCGTAATAGTGTGTGAGCGTGTACTCACGTAATTGTGGTTGCAGAGATCAGTTCATAGCTCTGGTCCCGCATGTGTATGTATGTGTGTGTGTGTGTGTGTGTGTGTGTGTGTGTGTGTGTGTGTAAGTGTTCTCTGCACATTGATTGAAGACTGTCCTTATTATGTATTACCATCTTATCTCTAATCTTAAATTTGCTGTTCATGGATAATGTCATGAATTTGGACTCTTTTTTTTTTTAACGTTATAGGCTATATGTAACATATCAGTACCCTTGACTAAGTGTCGTATTTATGCTTCTGATTTTATTATCTGTATTTGTAATTTTCATAGTTTCTCAATCACTTTTTTATTGTACTTAAAGTTTTTTTTGCTGGGACAGATCATTGCTGAGGTTGGAATCATTTTTTCTTTTCAGGTTAAAAAAAATGCATCTGACAGGTTAATACAGAGGATACAACTATGCATGCTTAAATCTCATGGCATTATAAACAATTTCCATGAATTAATAAGTGACTGGTATACTCACAAGAGGCTGTGAATATTGTTAATTAGAGAATCTCGTTCATGATCTTATTTTAATATGAGTAAAATATTTGTATATATAACTTACATTCAAAAACCTGGAAGTTTACGAATAACACAAAAGTCGGGACGAATATAAAAAGAATCCATGACTCCCAGTATGACTCAGTGTTTAGATAGATGTTAATAAAAAATCTATGATATTATCCTAACACGACAAGACTTCGAAAAGGCAATAAATGAAATGCCCATGCACTCTGCCCCAGGCCCAGACACGTGGAACTCAGTGTTCATCAAGAACTGCAAGAAGCTCCTGTCATGTACCTTTAGCATTCTATGTAGAGGGAGCATGAATACAGCTGTCATCTCAGTCACTAAAAACAACAGTCATAGCCCCACTCCACAAATGTGGCAGTAAAACAACTGCAACGAACTACAGACCGATAGCGTTAACGCCCCATATCATAAAAATCTTTGAAAGGGTTCTAAGAAGCAAGATCACCACCCTCGTAGATACTCATCAGTTACACAACCCAGGGCAACACGGGTTTAGTAGATCACTCTTGCCTGTCCCAACTACTGGACCACTATGACAAGGTACTGGATGCTCTAGAAGATAAACAAAATGCAGATGTAGTATGCACAGACTTTGCGACATCCTTCGACAAGTGCGACCATAGTGTAATAGCACACAAAATGTGTGATAATGGAATAATAGGAATAATAGCTTGAATATGTTGTCTTGTTCTGGTCTCCTAATTACACAATGTAAATAAACTTGAGAGGTTACTTTTAACAACAACAAACTCATATTCTCATGAACGAACAAACCTGTTTTCACTCACCAGAGGTGACCTCATCCAATCTTAAATTATTATAATAATCAAATCCTGCTCTAATCTAGTGAAGATCATATAGCGTTGTAATACAATCTTAAAGATACTAAACAAATCAGAAATACGCAAGAACGAAGATAATTATTTATAAACAAAGTGATACTACTACATAAAAATCTGTTTGAAACTCCAAGGCAAAAGAGGTTTAACACTAATGAGATTGTTTTGTTTACCCCGGAGTTGCTGGCTACTGGAATAGTTGTTAGTCCTACATCTCAGTGCTTTATAAAATAGTTAGAACACATTTTATAAATACTGAATAACATTAGTCAGTCTTCAACAGGCAGTAATTACTGATTTCCGGAAAAAAATCCGACATAAGATTTTGGTCTACCTGAAGCACAGCACGTAAAAGGTTCAGTAATAGCTGGCATTCCTTCCATCCAGTTAAATGTTTCCTAATTAATACGTGTGTCCATATTTTTTTATGTACAATGATCATTTGTTATCGTTTTATGCTAGATGTTGCCCGATAGCGCAGAGATTGAGGAGAGAGCCTTCTGCTTTACCATTAATGCTTCAACTGTCAGATAATGGTAGATAATCATTCGTCCATGTAAAGTAGTCAGTCCATCTTATTGTTCTTTAGCGTACATATAAATAAGAGCAAGTTATGCTAACCTAATTTAAATAAATTATAAATTACTTCCAAAAGAATTTAACATATACATAAAAAGATGCTTTACACTTATCGTACATTCAAAGCAAATTTGGATTACCTATACGAATAAAATAAATTCACTCGAAATGCGTGTAACAATTTAATGTTCAAATATGCGCAAGTCAGTTTCACTCAAAAAATAACAAGAAATTTAGCTCATTAGAGCCAAGTGAAGGCTCAGCATTATACTGCAAATGCAGTTGGGCATTATAATGGAAATGTAGAGGGGCATTATACTGGAAAACAAACAGCACAATTATGTCTTGTAATGTGCACCAAACTTTTGGCAAGAAGCTCTCTCTTAAAACTCAGCGCCTTGCAGCATTTAGCCAGAATGTGTTTACCATTGTAAACTTGAAGAAGGATTAAAAATAGACTATAAACATGGCGAAGGAAGCCTGGTAGCTAATTTTTACCTGGGATAAAAATATTTGCAATATATATGGTTCATTTAATGTAAATTTATACCGTTTAGAATAGGTGGTTTGATGTCAGTGTAATGCTTTTCAAAGTAATGGAGATATGCTCGTTTTAACCGAAAAAAAACCACAGCCACCCATTCCTTAGGTACTGAAGATCCTCTACAGTCAGTGGTCTTCCATGATGATAATGTTATGATATTAAAGTGCGGTAAATGCATGTGGCAGCGCATACAACAAATTGTAACTTGAAAAGATGCACATGAAGACTTTTTATAATTCTGCTTATTATTTGTCATTCATCTGCACTCACTCTGAGTTCATTGACCACGTGGCTTTAAGGGGGTTGAGAATAGATGAAGCACGAATGCCCTAAGAGTGAGGGAATAGACGCTTGCCTCACAGTTCATGACTGCTGATACAGCCAAACCCAGAAGTGCTGCATGTATAACTATTTTTTTTAGAAACCTAGCTGCATGCTTGCAGTGTTTAACCTGTTATTCGGATGGATATCGGTACGAGTCCCCTTCCATTCTTCTAATTATTTATTTGAGTGCAGAGGGCGTGGACATCCAACACGCTTGCGTGAGCGTGGTAGGCTAGAGTGTTAGGAGGCAAGCGATTTTTTATGATCGAACATGGAGTTGGAGTGTATGCAAGGTCACATATGCAATGGGATTTAAAGGAAACCGGTTAGCCGGACACAAGTCTTATATGTGGGAAGTACAATGCCTGCACTCTGAAGGAGGGGTGGGGATGTTGCGGTTTAGGTCGGGTCACCTACTTCGGAGTGAGACTGCTGGAATGTTAAATAACTAGATGAATAAATAAATAAATGCCAGATGGGTACTCGGCAGTGTCAGGACAGTGGTTGTCAGTAATTCCCATCACTAAGACACTTTCGATAGTGTCACTGTCACGATGGTCACTTTCCACACATTTTGGGAATGCCCCAATAATTATATGACCCCCAGCTGTATTCAATAGGTAGATGTCATTTACTGTTGTCATTCCCCGCACAAATTCGTTGTATTAGTCGCTACTAATTAGCAAATCTCTCGGCCCGACCTTGTCAGTCAAGGCAAGGTCAACATGTTCTGTAGGAACAGCATAGGTAGCAACCACTGTATGATCCTTTCGGAGTCACACCCCAGCTTTGCGCCGCAGCCCGAGCGCTGGGAAAGCTTACTTGATGTTGAATGGTCGATGAAGTTGTGGCTTGCTATGGGAGGAGCCATTTTTGATGGATCCGAATCTTGTTTTGGAGATGTGGTTGATCTTTATCTTTCTGAGGGTGTTAGATTTTTTCGGTGTCTTCCAGTAGGTCTTGAAGTGTGTATCGACCTTCGTAATTGGTGTTGAACTTGACGGTCTAGTCTTGTAGTCGAGAGTGTAGATCTTTGCAGTACATTGTCGTACTATACGGAACAGTTGTGTAGAGCTCTCTACACCTGGCCAGCTTGCGTAGCCCAGACTGTTGAATCTTTCTTCTTCTTCGGATATTCATGTTGTTTCAGTAGGTTGGGGAAGTTAAGGTGAAGTTGGTGACTGGTCGGAGGCAGTGGTGGTGGAAGTCGTAGGTGGTACATTAATGGTGAGATTTGTGGGAGCCTCGGTACTGGCTGGGGTTGCTTCCTGGTGAGTACTGTGCTCTGGTGGAAGGGCTGTCAAGTTGGTGTTCTTTCCTGTAATCTTGAGTAAGTCTGCTGAGAGTGGTGAGTCAGGGAAGATGAAGCATATTGTTGAGTCTGAAGAGTTCATTGATGGTGTAGTTGAATGTTCCTGGTATAGCCATATTTTGCATAAGAACATACATCATACAATAGAAAACTTTAGTAGGAGCACCTTCCGGTAGTGGAGGGGGTATGTTGAAGGTGGAGGGCGAGGGTAGAGTGACCTTGAAGATCTTGGCGGTATCTGCTTGAATTTTCGTAATGACAGCGTATGTTGGAGACTTTGTGGATGTATTCTTTTGGTCTACTTTAATTTTCTTGAAGATTTCTCTTCTCGCAGGGCACCTGGCAGCAAGAGTGTGGTATGTCGCAGTTCAGGCATTCGTTGGAGACATAAGTGTGTGACCATTTATAGTCTCGTGAAGTTGACAGCTCTCAGCTGAGTCTGTCACTGACTTGCTTTTTCTCGTTTTCTACATGAGTCTGGAAGTGGGGACTGACAATAGTATTACGCCACCCATACATTTCCAGCAGGGGATTACAGCCACTTCCTGGGTGATTACAAAGATACTTGTGACAGTCTTACTTCCTTGGACCCTTCTGTTATCGGGCATATACTACTGTTACCTTATCACAGGATAGAGCCCAGTGTTTGCTGTAACAAATGAGACATTTTGGAGTATGTATAGAGGTGACAAGTGGTTTGGAGTTATTCCACACGCTCCTACTCGTAATTTTCACTTTGGTACTCTGTGTTGATTGTATACCCACCCAATATGGTATTTCTTGATAGGTAACGACGGCGACCTGTCAGGTGGTCGCTTAACATGGTTAATATTAGTTTGTATGTTAGTTTGCATACAGGCCACAATATGCTGTAGATCTTCACTAATTTCAGATTCAGATATACTAGTTATCTCTGATAGTTTCCTTTGGCCTCGTAAGAAGCCAAAGTTCTGCGACAGATATCCAGAACGATTCTGAATGCTTGCAACTCTGGTAAGCAATGGGAAGGAGGTAGATCAACCAGCTTGTAGACGTATTTGGTTGTAATCTGTACCCTATCAGAGTAATTCGTTTCTAGGGTCTGAATAGCGTGCTTGTGATTAGCACCTGTGATATCAAACTTAATTACTTGAGAACTCAATTCATATTAAGGGACTTGATATAGTACAAGCCTTGATATCCTACAAGCGACAGGAAACTCGCTAAGAACTCTTCAAATTCCTGCCGGTCACATGTGGGAAATTTTATTTGGGGGTAATCGTGATAGCATCTGTGTTGACTGGACATGGGCTAAATGCCCCTGGAGAGGTCCCATTGCGGCAACTTACCCAGAGCTTTACCTCTGCCTAGGGGTACTTTTAAAGCAGCAGTTTGCATGAAGAAACATATTCTTGCCTTACTGCAAAACGTTCCTAAACTTCAGTTAGTCCAAGTCTGTCTTCTGAGCTCATCAGCAACTTCTCAAACTGCTCATAAACTACTGTGTAGGATTGTTGCCTCATATCCAATAATTTTATGTTAGCCTCTAACTCTATGTAATAAACTACATCACCCTGGATCAATATTTCACAGGCATTAATCACTCTCATCACTAGGTAAATTAAGCTCACAAACGTAATAATTATTTTATCTGATTGTGTTAATGAAATTGCAAAAGCCTTTTGTAATTTAGAAAAATCCTCTGATTTATCCACTGATGAAATTAACATTAGTAAGGGGATGGTATATAGCTCAATATTAAAACAAAATATTCCCAATTGCCCTCAAAGATTTTTTAAGTCTTATGATACATTTTTTAATAATAAAAATTGCGCCTTACTAAAGCAGATAAAATAAATGCAATAGTAATTATGAAAGAAACCGAGTACCAAGATAAAATGAATAACCGCCTAGATGATTTTGAAACCTATTCTAAACTTAGAAAGAATCTCTTAGAAACTGTAAACAGCAATTTCAATAAAACAATGAAACATCTACTGAAGGGCAAAGATGAATTAATTAAAAAAAAATTACTTACACTAATCCATCTTTACCTTATATGTATAGATTAATAAAAATACACAACCCAGGTAATCCTGTTAGACCAATTATTAGCTCCATAGGTTTAGTTTCTTATAAACTTTCTAAATGGCTTGTTAATATTTTGAGCCCAATTGTTGGAAAAAATTCTAATTTTAATGTTAAAAAATCTTAAGATTTAGTTGATAAATTAAGCACCTTGACTGACTTAAATGATTTCAATATTGTTACTTTTGATGTTACCTCCTTGTTTACAAAAGTTCCAGTTGATGATTTACTAAGTTTCTTATCTGAAGAACTGGTTAATTACGATTTACCATTGCCAGTTTTTACTATCATTAAACTTATTAAACTTTGTATTGTTGATGCAAAATTTGTATTTAATGATGAGTTTTACTTTTACACTCAGAAGTTTGGTATGGCAATGGGAAATCCGCTTTCACCTGTTCTTAGTAATTTATATATGGAATTTTTCGAAACAAGATTGCTTAACACAATCATTCCCAATAGAGCTAAGTGGTATAGATATGTTGATGATATTTTGTGCCTTATGCCTAAGAATGTAGACATAAACTATTTCCTTGTTAAATTAAATAGCTTAGCTCATTCTATAAATTGTACTTTTGAATTCGAAGTAAATAACTCATTGCCCTTCCTAGTTGTTTTTATTATTAAGGGTAACATTGATTTTAAATTTAAAATTTACAGAAAACCTACAAATAATTGTTCCTATGTACACTATTATTCTTCACATCAAGATAGAGTTAAAGTGTCGGTTTTCTCTTCAATGTTTTTGAGAGCTTCACGTATTTGTAGTCCAGAGTTCATAGATGAAGAAATCTCTAAAATTTATGAAATAACTAATGATTTAAAATACCCATGAAACGTAATTGATAAATCTTTTAAAATAGCAAGAAATACTTTTTACAATCCAAAAAGGGACAACCAACCCTATGCAACTAAAAATGTGTTGGTTCACTCTTACCATAAAAACTTGGTTGATATGCCTTCCTTTCTTAAGAATTTTAATATCAAAGTTGTATTTAAAAATCTTGATACAGTAAAAAAGATTTTGAAAAAAAATTCCCCACAAAATGCTGACGGATGTGTCTATAAGATTCCCTGTAAAATATGCGATAAAGTTTATTATGGTCAAACTGGTAAAAGTCTTGAACTAAGATTAAAACAACATAAATATAGCATTAGAACTGGACAATATTCTAATGCTCTTTTTATTCATGTGAGAGATTTTAACCATCCAATTGATTTTCAAAATGCTGAGAAGGTTGTATCAAGCAAGTCCATGGTTGAGAGGAATATAATAGAATCATGTTTCAATAAAAGTAGTTTTGAAAATAATATGAATATATCTTTTGGTTTATATAAATTGGATTCATTTATAATTAATACAATTTGGGAAGAATTTAATGATAAATTGGACAAATCTTAATTCTTGGGAAGAGTTTCAGGTCCTCTTCACAGAGTCGGGCGATGTTAAGCTACTGTGAGGTGTGGTCTTTGTTAGTATGATGTGACTGTGAGGTGTAGTTTGCAACTTTATAAGCCTCCTTGTCATGTTTTCTTTTATACTTCCTTGATAATGTGAGTAGTTACGAAAGCACTTGGAATTCTTATATTTTCATAGTGGTTGTCTTGCATATTTTGATATCACCTGTTTATATATATATATATATATATATATATATATATATATATATATATATATATATATATATATATATATATATATATGTCTGCCGATTAGGTAAAACTGGTCAATTAGCAAGAACTCATCTAAAATTAAGTACTTTCTAAAAAAAATTCTTATACATTTAAAGATATATTTTTTACATTTATGTTAATGTAAGAATTT
Organism: Cherax destructor; assembly: GCA_009830355.1. Lineage (NCBI taxonomy): Eukaryota > Metazoa > Arthropoda > Malacostraca > Decapoda > Parastacidae > Cherax > Cherax destructor. Next base: position 47,512 of record WNWK01003796.1, read on the forward strand.
ATAATTTTGTACCAAAGAAACTTTGAAAACCTACCTAACCTTATTACAACAAGCGCAATTTAATTTAGCTTAACCCAACTAAATATATTTTAGATACGTTAACATTAATTTAATAATAAACAAACACAATGAAATATATTTTTTCGTTATGTTCAGAATGATTTTGGCGAAATTATTGCATACACAAATTTTCACTTGTCTTATATGGCAAGGTGAGCGTTGCTATTTAAGCCAAAATCAAGTTTTACCTAATCAGGTCGACATATATATATATATATATATATATATATATATATATATATATATATATATATATATATATATATATATATATATATATATATATATATATATATATATATATATGTCGTGCCGATTAGGTAAAACTGGTCAATTAGCAAGAACTCATCTAAAATTTTCTTATACGTTTAAAGATATATTTTTTTCATTTATGTTAATGTAAGAATTTATAATTTTGTACCAAATATATTTAGTTGGGTTAGGCTAAATTAAACTGAGCTTGTTGTAATAAGGTTTGGTAGGTTTTCAAAGTTTCTCTTGGTACAAAATTATAAATTCTTACATTAACATAAATGAAAAAAATACTATATCTTTAAATGTATAAGAAAAATTTTAGAAAGGACTTAATTTTAGATGAGTTCTTGCTAATTGACCAGTTTTACCTAATCGGCACATTTATATATATATATATATATATATATATATATATATATATATATATATATATATATATATATATATATATATATATATATATATATATATATATATATATATATATATATATACTATATATATATAGAAACCCGCTGGCCGTAAAATAAACGCATTCATCATCATTCACACTTTCACTGTTTTACCAAAGGCGCTCAGATACCGTAGTTTACATGTCACTCAAAACTGCACATATCCCAAACCCCTTCTTTAGAGTGCAGGCACTCTACTTCCCACCTCCTGGACTCAAGTGAGGCTAACCTGTTTCTCTGAATCCCTTCTCTGAATTGCTTACACACCAATAGCTCTTCAAGTCCTCAAAACTATTCGTCTCCACTCATTCCTGTCTAACATGCTCACACATGGCTTCTGTAACTCCATGCCCTTTGCTCCATCCTTTACTAGGACGACCCTTACCCCACCTTACCTCCACTACAGATTTATTCACACTCCAAGTCATCCTATTTTGCTCCATCGTCTCTGAAGGACGAAACCACCTCAACACCCCTCCACAGTCTAACTAACTCTGCACCTCCACTAATTTCCAAACTACGAATTCTCTGCATAATACTTACGCCACACATTGCCTTTAGACACATAATTTCCATCTCCTTCTCTCCGCAACATTCACAAGCTATGCTTCACTCCCATATAAGGGTGTTGGTACCACTATATTCTCAAACATTTCCTTCTTTGCCTCCATGGATAACATTCTTTTCTCCACTGATACCTCAATGCACTTCCCATCTTCTTCCCTTCATTAATTCTATGGTTTAACTCGTCCTGCATATACCCTTCAGCCGACACGTCCACTCCCAAACATCTGAACACATTTACTTCTTCCACATTTCCTTTCTCCAATCTGATATCAAATTTTGCATTGCCTAACGCGTTTCATATCCTCATCACCTTAAACTTATCAATGTTCACTTTCACCTTCTTTCCTTTACACACTCCCAAACTCGTCTACTAACCTCTGCAACTTCTCTTCAGAATCTCCGAAAGCACTGTATCATTAGCAAAAAGTAATTATATCATTTCCCATTTTATGTTTAATCTTCGGCTCAAAAGTCCTTAAAAAAATACAGGGCCAAAAAATATTGTTGCAGAGTACTGTAAAACGTAGTATAGAGTGTCTTACACAGTTTATTAAACATAAGGCTCTCTCTCTCTCTCTCTCTCTCTCTCTCTCTCTCTCTCTCTCTCTCTCTCTCTCCTCTCTCTTTCTCATGCAAGAAAGCACAAGTGTTGCCTCAACCACGAGACAAGACAGATCAAAGCTGCGTAGGCAGACACTTACATTGCCAGGCGCTGTGGAGAGGAGCCTCACCTCTGGTATCCGGAATAACATCAGGGTCCTTCTCGTCAACGTCAAGACGACCGCTGTTGCTGTCGTCCTTTGTTAGAATGTGGATGCTGGACACATCTTGGTTGAGTCGTCCCTGGGTCATCTCCCTTCGTGGTCGTCGCAACACCATCACTACTATGATAACCACTAACACGACTAAGATTCCGCCCACCACCCCAAAGATGATGGCTAGTGAGGGGTACAGCTCCATGGTGGAGGGGAGCTCGCTGGCTTCCTGAATCACTCCTATACAAAGAGAAGAAAGTGGCTTAAGTGCCTAACAGCTGGTATAGAAGTATTATGAGAGTTCTGCATGTGTTAATAATACCTGAAAGATTAATGCAGGAGAAAATTAGGAGCAATGGGACTTCTGCAGAATTTTTCACTACATTTCAGATAAATAATGCGAACAAGTTGATAAGACAGTTTCACGAAGACTAGGGGGCCGAAAACTTTTATTAAGGCTGAGGGACTGAGAACCTCAAAATTAAATCAACTTCTTCCACTATCTACAATATATATATATATATATATATATATATATATATATATATATATATATATATATGTATATATTAGGTAAAAACTTATGAGTTTGGCTTAAATAGGCAACGCTCACCTTGCCATATAAGACAAGTGAAAATTTGTGTATGCAATAATTTCGCCAAAATCATTCTGAACATAACGAAAAAAATATATTTCATTGTGTTTGTTTGTTATTAAATTAATGTTAACGTATCTAAAATATATTTAGTTGGGTTAGGCTAAAATAAATTGCGCTTGTTGTAATAAAGGTTAGGAGGTTTTCAAAGTTTCTCTTGGTACAAAATTATAAATTCTTACATTAACATAAATGAAAAAATATATCTTTAAAATATAAGAAAATTTTAAAAAAAGGACATAATTTGAGATGAGTTCTGCTAATTGACCAGTTTTACCTAATCGGCACGACATATATATATATATATATAATATATATATATATATATATATATATATATATATATATATATCTGCCGATTGGTAAAACTTGATTTGCCTAAATAGCAACGCTCACCTTGCCATATAAGACAAGTGAAAAGTGTATGCAATAATTTCCCAAAATCATTCTGAACATTCTGAAAAAATATATTTCATTGTGTTTGTTTTATTAAATTAATGTTAACGTCTAAATATTTGAGTTGGTTAGGCTAAATTAAATTGCCTTGTTGTATAAGGTTAGGTAGGTTTCAAAGTTTCTCTTGGTACAAAGTTAAAAATTCTTACATTAACATAAATGAAAAAATATATCTTTAAAGATAAGAAGAATTTTAGAAAGGCTTGTTTAGATGAGTTCTTGCTAATATGACCAGTTTACCTAATCCTACGACATATATATATATATATATATATATATATATATATATATATATATATATATATATATATATATATATATATATATATATATATATATATATATATGTCGTGCCGATTAGGTAAACTGTCAATTACAAGAACTCGTTTAAATTAAGTCCTTTCTAAAATTTTAAATACGTTTAAAGATATATTTTTTCATTTATGTTAATGTAAGAATTTATAATTTTACGCAAACTTTGAAGAGCCTACCTAACCTTATTAACAAGCGATTTAATTTGCCAACCCAACTAAATTATTTTGATACGTTAACATTAATTTAATAATAAAAACACAATGAAATATATTTTTTCAGTGTTCAGAATGTTTGGCGAAATTATTGCCATCACAAATTTTCACTTGTCTTATACGGAAAGAAGACGTTGCTATTTAGCAAAATCGCAAAGTTTTACCTAATCGGCACGACATATATATATATATATATATATATATATATATATATATATATATATATATGTCAGCCGATTAGGTAAACTGGTCAATTAGGAACTCATCTAAAAAAGTCCTATCTAAAATTCCTATACGTTTAAAGATTTTTTCATTTATGTAATGTAAAATTTATAATGCCAAGAGAAACTTTGAAACCTACCTAACCTTTTTACAACAAGGCCAATTTATTTAGCCTAACAACTAAATATATTTTAGATACGTTAAATTTTAATAATAAACAAACACAATGAAATATTTTTTCGTTATGTTCAGAATGATTTTGGCGAAATTTTTGCATACACAAATTTTCACTTGTCTTAAAAGGGCAAAGTACGTTGCTATTTAAGCCAAACCCTGTTTTATATCGGCACGACATATATATATATAATATATATATATATATATATATATATATATATATATATATATATATATGTCGTGCCGATTGTAAAACGGTAATTAGAAACTCATCTAAAATAAGTCCTTTCTAAAATTTTCTCTATACGTTTAAAGACTATTTTTTTCATTTATGTTAATGTAAGGTTTATAATTTTGTACCAGAGAAACGAAAACCTACCTAACCTTATTACAACAAGCGCAATGATTAGCCTAGCCAACCAAATATATTTTAGATACGTTAACATTAATTTAATAATAAACAAACACAATGAAATATATTTTTTTCGTTATGTCAGAATATTTTGGAAATTTGCATGCACAAAAATTTTCACTTGTCTTATATGGCAAGGTAACGTTTTTTTCCAAAATGAAGTTTTACCAATCGCAGATATATATATATATATATATATATATATATATATATATATATATATATATATATATATATATATATATATATATATATGTATCTGTAGTGGACTGAAAAAGTCATTGTTTGACAGAAAATCTTTAAAAATAAATATACCCAGGGTGTTGCGTATGTTTTTTTTCATCTATTTCTGCAGAAGTCAGATTAGAAGCTTAGAGATATCAGCAGGAGTCAGGCAGCAACTATGAGACTTCTGCAAATGTCTCAGATTTCTGCTGGAGTAAAGGTAGAGAAACTACCATATGTCTAAATTAGGATCTACGAAATTTTTCTAGGAGTCATGGAGGAACTGTGACTCACCTGCATGTGATAAGAAAAAATGTAATTCCTCATACGTTAAGACAATCTTGTACTCGCCCGTATCTTATCCTTATCCTCATATCAGACATGAACAGATATATAAACCATAGCACTGTATCATTCTTTGCAGACGATACAAGGATCTGCATGAGAGTGTCATCAATTGAGGACACGGCAAATCTCCAAGAAGATATAAACCAAGTTTTCCAATGGGCAACGGAGAACAAAATGATGTTCAATGAAGACAAATTCTAACTACTCCGTTATGGAAAACTGAAGGAAATAATAACTAGAAATTAATATACTACAAACTCTAATCACACAATACAGCGGAAAAGTAATGTGAAAGACCCTAGTGGAAATGTATGAGGATCTCACCTTCAAGGACCACAACAATGCCACAATCACATTTGCGAGGAAAATGATAGGATGGATAATGAGAACATTCAAGACAAGAGATGCCAGGCCAATGATGACACTTTTAAAATAACTTGTTCTCTCTGGGTTGGAATACTGCTGTACATTAACATTTTTATTCAAGGCAGGTGAAATTGCAGACCTAGAGAATGTAAAGAGAACCTTTACTGCACATAGAAGTTCCATCAAACACCTAAACTACTGGGAACGCTTGAAAGCACTTGAATTGTACTCACTGGAGTGCATGCGAGAAAGATACATCATAATCTACTCCTGGAAAATCATAGAGAGACTGGTCCTTAATCTGCACATAGACGATGCAACATACACCTAATGAAAAGTAAGGGTGTCATTAGTACACGCCCAAGACTTCAACAGCCTCCCACCAGCCATAAGGGGAATTACCAATAGACCCCTGGTTGTCTTAAAGGGGGAACTGGACAGATACCTAAAGTCAGTACCGGATCAGCCGGGCTGTGGTTAGTACGTTGGACTACGTGCGGCCAGCAGTAACAGCCTAGTTGATCAGGCCCTGATCCACCAGGAGGCCTGGTCATGGACCGGGCCGCGGGGGCGTTGATCCCCGGAATACACTCCAGGTAGAATAAAAATCATTTAAATTATGTACATAAGGAGTTATGAATATTTCGTCTGACACAGAGACCATTTTCAGTGTGACAGCAACGTATACAACATTCCTCATAACTTCTGTTATAGTGTCTCAATTTGGGAAGAGTGACATTGACCAGTCATATATTAAAATGTGTTTGGTGCATGTGTTTGATGATGCATGTACCATACATCATCATACACATGTACATGAATGTATATATATGTACATGGTAACAATTATACATATAATTAGAATACATGATAATGGTCTAAGAGGGACTGACACATGTCGGTACAAAACATGATACATTGATAGAATACTTGATAATGGTTCGGTAGGAATGATCAGGTAGTCAAAAGTCGCCTCTCATCTTTGCAGATTATTATGAATAAAAGTAAGATCCAGCTCGACTACAATAGCCTTCACGAGCAGTCTATATAGACCCCCGGTGTTCGTTATGCTCCAAACTTGAACAATTATGTAAGTGTATACACACACAACCCGCACATAGAAAAGAGGAGCTTACGACGACGTTTAGGTCCGACTTGGACCATTTACAAAGTCACACTAACACACAGGACAGGTGGAAGGGGTTATATATAGGCAGGCAGACAGGGGAGGGCACAAGAATGTGGTGGAGGGGTAATAGTGGAAGTAGTAGTGGTAGTGGAAGTAGTAGTAGTGGAGTCAGTCATATTCTAGGAAAGGAGCACTGCAGTGAAGATGGCGGCCCGCATAGGGTAAGGACAAGAACACAGAGGAAAAAATGAAAATAAAATAAAGAAGGACAAATATAAGGCAAAAGAAAAGAAAGAAACCCCAGAGGAGAAAGAAGAAAGAGGAGAAGGGGGAAGATATAGAAGGAATCAGGTTAAGTCACGGGTGTTCTGAAGTTTGGAGTATTTAACAATGTAATGGGAGACGAAAGCATCTACAGAGACAAAGCCAGGTCTAAGATTCATTCAGGGAAAGTTGTGTATAAGGGAGGATTCAACCAGACGGCGACTGTGAAATTTGGACGTAGGGTAGACAGTTTTAGCAGAAGACCAATCAATAGGATGACTGTGATCTCTGACATGACAGAAAAGAGCATTATTAGTGTCGGCAAGCCTAACACTATTTTATTGTGCTCCCTAAGTCTGTCAGAAAGAGATCGGCCAGTTTCTCCAAAGTACTGAAGAGGACAGGAGGAGCAAGAAATAGAATAGACACCAAGAGAATCTATAGAGGGAGGGCAGGTATGAACTAGATTAGTGCGAAGAGTGTTAGTCTGGCGAAAGGTAAGTTTGATGTCTAAGGAACGGAGAGAGTTGTTGAGATTAGAGAGACCAGAGATGTAAGGAAGGCAGATGACAGGAGAGTTCCCAAGAGTAGAGGGTTTAGGAGAGAAGAAAGTTCGTTTGGCACGAAGCTTAGATATCCATAGATACCCATCACTTACACATCCCAGGGCAACACGGGTTTAGAGCAGATCGCTCCTGCCTGTCCCAGCTACTGAACCATTATGACAAGGTCCTAGATGCTATAGATTATAAACAAAATGCAGATGTAGTATACTCAGATTTTGCGAAAGCCTTAGACAAATGCGACAACTGTGTAATAGCGCACAAAATACGTGATAAAGGAATAAAAGGAAAAGTTGGTAGATAAATCAAAGAGTAATAGAAAATAGAGTAAAGTTTAAGGCAGCTACAGTGAAAAGCTCTGTTCCACAAGGCACAGTACTCACTCCCATGCTGTTCCTCATTCTCAAATATGACATAGACAGAGATATAAGCCATAGCTTCGTGTCTTCCTTTGCAGATGACACCCGAATTGCAATGACAGTGTCCTCCATTGAAGACACTGCAAGACTCCAGGCCGACATCAACCAAATCTTCAAATGGGCCACCAAAACAATTTGAAGTTCAATGAAGAGAAATTTCAACTACTCATATATGGAAAACTTGAAGAAATTAAAACGTTATTAGGGTATACAACAAATTTTAACCACACAATAGAGCGAAAAAGTAATGTGAAGGACCTGGGAGTGATAATGTCGGATGATCTGATCTTCAAAGACCACAACAATGTATCTTCCTCATCTGCTAGAAAAATGATAGGATGCATAATGAGAACCTTCAAAATCAGGGACCCAAATCCCATGAGGATTCTCTTCAAATCGCTTGCTTTCTCTTGGCTCGAATACTGCTGTACATTAACTGTCTCCTACAAAGCAGACGAAATTAATGACCTGGAGGATGTACACAGAACTTTCACGGCACACATAAGTACGATAAAGCAAATAAATTACTGGGAACGGTTGAAGTCCCTTGATTTGTATTTCCTGGAACGCACGTGGGAAAGATACAAGATAATATACACTAGGAAAATCCTAGAGCTATTAGCACCAAATTTGCACACGAAAATCACTCCCTACGAAAGCAAAGGACTCGGAAGGATATGCAACATTCCCCAAATGAAAAGCAGGGGCACCACGAGCACGCTAAGAGAAAACACAATAAGTTTCAGGGGCACAAGACAGTTCAACAGGCTCCCAGCAAACACAAGGAGGATTACCATTAGACCCCTGGCCGTCTTCAAGAAGGCACTGGACAGGCACCTAAAGTCAGTACCTAATCAGCCGGGTTGTGGTTCGTACGTTAGTTTACGTGGGCATGCAAGATTTCAGGTATGTTTTGCTACTTCTACTTTCACTTAGGTCACACTACACATGCATGTACAAGCATATGTATAAACACCCCACTGGGCGTTCTTCTATTTTCTTGCTAGCTCTTGTTCTTGTTTATTTCCGCTTATCTCCATGGGGAAGTGGAACAGAATTCTTCCTCCGTAAGCCATGCGTGTCATCGAAGGCGACTGGAATGCCAGGAGCAAGGGGCTAGTAACCCCTTCTACTGAAAGAATATATATATATATATATATATATATATATATATATATATATATATATATATATAATATGTCGTGCCGATTAGGTAAAACTGATCAATTAGCAAGAACTCATCTAAAATTAAGTCCTTTCTAAAAATTTCTCTTATACGTTTAAAGATATATTTTTATAATTTATGTTAATGTAAGAATTTATAATTTTGTACCAAGAGTAACTTTGAAAACCTACCTAACCTTATTACAACAAGCGCAATTTAATTTAGCCTAACTCAGCTAAATATATTCTAGATACTTTAACATTAATTTAATAATAAACAAACACAATGAAATATATTTTTTACTTTAGGTTCAGAATGATTTTTACGAAATTATTGCATACACAAATTTTCGCTTGTCCATATGGCAAGAGGAGCGTTGTTATTTAAGCCAAAATCGCAAGTTTTACCTAATCAGCACGACATATATATATATATATATATATATATATATATATATATATATATATATATATATATATATATATATATATATGTCGTGCCGATTAGGTAAAACTTCGATTTTGGCTTAAATAGCAACGCTCACCTTGCCATATAAGACAAGTGAAAATTTGTGTATGCAATAATTTCGCCAAAATCATTCTGAACATAACGAAAAAATATATTTCATTGTGTTTGTTTATTATTAAATTAATGTTAACGTATCTAAAATATATTTAGTTGGGTTAGGCTAAAATAAATTGCGCTTGTTGTAATAAGGTTAGGTAGGTTTTCAAAGTTTCTCTTGGTACAAAATTATAAATTTTACATTAACATAAATGAAAAAATATATCTTTAAACGTATAAGAGAAAATTTTAGAAAGGACTTAATTTTAGATGAGTTCTTGCTAATTGACCAGTTTACTAATCCTATATATATATATATATATATATATATATATATATATATATATATATATATGTCGTGCCGATTAGGTAAAACTTGCGATTTTGGCTTAAATAGCAACGCTCACCTTGCCATATAAGACAAGTGAAAATTTGTGTATGCAATAATTTCGCCAAAATCATTCTGAACATAACGAAAAAAATATATTTCATTGTGTTTGTTTATTATTAAATTAATGTTAACGTATCTAAAATATATTTAGTTGGGTTAGGCTAAATTAAATTGCGATTGTTGTAATAAGGTTAGGTAGGTTTTCAAAGTTTCTCTTGTTACAAAATTATAAATTCTTACATCAACATATATGAAAAAAATATATCTTTAAACGTATAAGAGAAATTTTTAGAAAGGACTTAATTTTAGATGAGTTCTTGCTAATTGACCAGTTTTACCTAATCGGCACGACTATATATATATATATATATATATATATATAAAAAAAAAAATATATATATATTCAGAGTGCCGGCACTCTGAAGGAGGGGTGTTAATGTTGCAGTTTTATAACTGTAGTGTAAAGCACCCTTCTGGCAAGACAGTGATGGAGTGAATGATGATGAAAGTTTTTCTTTTCGGGCCACCCTGCCTTGGTGGGAATCGGCCGATGTGTTAATAAAAAAAAAAAAAAATATATATATATATATATATATATATATATATATATATATATATATATATATATATATATATATATATATATATATATATATATATATATATATAGAAATATCTCATATTAGTCACTGTCCACGACGGTGGCTTAGCTTCCTCTATGTCACCATAATTATATCACTCAGCTACAGATGTCTCAAACTGTTAGGTAGCATACTTACAATCCATGTTTCATCGTAAAGCCAGGCACACCAATCGGTCTCTAGCATGGTCTCCAGCTGTCTCATTCTGCTCTTGTATGCCTGAGGTGCAGTGGTTTGCCCTTGCTAGGAAGAAACATGGCTTGTAACCAGGCTTACTAGCGTTTTGTGACTTGTGTAGTTGAGTGGTTTAAGGCGTCATGGTGGGAGCTAAGTCACACTCGTGGACAACAACCAGTAAAGGTCATAATCTTGCTACGTAACATTTATGCAGGCCACAGAGTTTCTTTTTTGTTGTTCATTTCATTCACCTTTGTCTTGTATATAAATAGTGTTGAGTTTGCATACATTGTGAGAGAGCTGTTTCATACCCTTAGTCACCCTAACATACCCTCTAGGAAAGCAGTAAAGGTACCATAAGTTTAGTGAAGAAACAATTTAGGTAGCCTTGGATCATCAGTAAATATTATTAGAATTAATAAAGTAGCCTTATACATAAATATTAAGATGTTATATTATTCATTGAAATCAGACATAAATATTAAAAGTAGCCTGCAACTCAGGAAGGAGAGATTGGTCTCGCGAGACCGCAGGTTAGGTCTTCTGGGCTGAGAGGTGAGAGTGTGAGATGCTAGGAGCTCAGCTCGGTATCAACTGTACCAACAAAATATTCGCCTGGCGACCAGTAAAAGAAGTAGAGGCATTCCCAGGGTATGTGACGTCATTATTTTGGGGAACACTGGGTAATTTAACTGTACCGGTTATTAATTGGGCATGACCCTGCCAGGGGTAAGCTATTTATTATGTTTTTTTCTAAAGTAATAGAATAATATTAGTTAGTAATTTCTCAGTGTAAATTAATGCTAGTTAGGCAAATCCCAGCGAATACACGGACCCCTGTATTTTAGAGTTACTAACATATTTAATTTATTGCAAACTCTATTTTTTTCGTGGCATTCGAGAGATATGTCACAAAGAAGTCAACTAGCCCGGGTTGACTCAGGCAGATTTTTAGTTAGAATAGACTCCACACCACCTGTAAGTCTGTTTCAGTTATTGCATGAGGAAACCAACAACGTTGATCCTGCATCTAGATTAACCTTTATAAAGAAGTGAACTAAGGGAGCATTGTGAGGATAAGATAGTTACTCATACATCACTTGCGTCAGCAGTGATTGTCAAAGTGGAGAGCCTCACAAGTTTCCACACTTATAGGTTTGTCAATTTAATGAATTTGTTAATTTAAATATAGGAAAATAGGTAATTTTAACCGTGTTCCCTATGTTCCTCTGTTGTATATTGTTGCATTCATCAGTACTTCATCGCCACTGAAATAAATATTATGGTTATCTGTACTTATGTGCCGGAAATCATTGTTATCCATAGTGCAAGCAGAACATCGTTCAGTATCTACCTTAATAAAGTCGATGCTTAAACTTATTTGAGTTTACCATCACAATCACTGTATGGAATCTTATAAATGCCAAAGATTATCTGTGTCTTCCAAAAATTTTCATTTTTACAAAAGTCTAAAAGGTACTTGAACTGGTGAAGGCAATGTTTACAATGGTATGAGACAGTTTCGCTGGCAGATTTAAAATCATCCAATTATAAAAAAAAAAATCAAAAACTTTCTTCACTTTATACCCACAAAAATGTCAGCTCTCACTACGAAATGACTGGAGTCTAAAAAATTCCTTCTGTAATCTAAGGAGCGGGTCATTCATGATTTTTGCAATTGCTGGGCCATTATCTTATGGTCTTGGAAAAACAGGAAGAAAAGTAAAATGCTGATGTAGAGTACACGGAGTTTGCAAATGCTTGTAAAAAGAATAACTGGTAAAAGTGGCAAATAGATATCTTATTTATTTTCCAAACCAAGAGAGTAATAGTAAAAAAGGTGTAGAATCGGGGTCGCCGGAGTGACAGATTGCTCGTACAGATACTGTATGTGTATTCGTTTAACTTCTCTTATTCTAATAACCGATACTGACAGATACACAAACTATAGAACCGTATCATCCTCTACAGACGATACCTGAATCTATCTGAGAGAGAGACCAATCGAGGGCACAACGAATTTTCAAGCAGTATAAACTAGTTCTTTCAGTGGGCCTCTAAGAACAATACAACGTTTAATGAGGATAAATTTCGTTTACTCGACTATGGTCAAATTGAGGAAATGAAGACAGAATCACAGTTCACTTCAATTTCAAATTATTCCATAGAGCGAGAGTTCAAGGTGAGGGGCTTGGGAGTCACATAGATTTCACATTCAAGAACAACAATATTATTACTTTTAAGGGGAGTAAAATAACTGGCGTGATTAATGGAACATTTGAAACAAGAAATGCCGAGCCTATGATGAATCTCTTAGAGTCACTTTTTCTAAGTTGAAATGTTGCTATTTATACTAATGCCTCCTTCAAAGCAGGAAAAAGTGCAGAGCTGGAAATCGTTGAAAGCGGCTTTACTGATCGCATGAATTCAGTCAAGCATCTAAACTATCAGGAATATTTGAAATCTATTAAACTGTACTCTTTGTAACGTAGATACATCATTAATAACACCTGCAAAATTCTAGAGCGACTGATCCGAAACCTACACATTAAAATCACCTATGTGAAAGGAAGATGCTTAGCAAACAGTACTATATATATGTATAATGTAATGAAAGAAAGGATGCGATGAGTAAACAAAAAGAGGACTCATTAAGTGTACCAAAAAAATTTCAATGAGTGGATGGCATGCGGCTGGCATCAACAGCCTGATCCTTCACGACAGCAAACAGGCTTGGTCTTGGACCAAGCCATTGAGGAGTGTACACCAACAGTGATTACTGGTGACCAACACTTAACTGTCTGCTGCTTAAAAACTATGAAATAACTTTTTTCTGGAAAAGTGAGAATTAGAACAGATACTAATGTTGAAAACGGCAGTTGGCTGTTTTCTTTCAGTAAATCATTATCTTAATATTTTCACTTAGTTATTAAAGACATTTAATAACAGTAGTACACTACCAGATACTGGAAGAATCGAGAATAAATCATCACTGTACCGCAGCTACATTAGGTCATATTAGTATCTAGGTATTTTTCCGAGGAATAGTGGGTATTTTATATTGATAGTTCATTCACTCGTTTTCTTGTTAATGATACGACTGAATTTTTGAGACGTAAATATTCTGAAATTTTCCTAGTGTTCCATAGTAAAGTTTCATGTAGCCTAGGAGTTGTACCTCAACAATTTCAAGCAAAAATAAAAAAAAACAGTAGCTTCAGGAGCATTATCTCCACATTTTGATGAAGCCCAGGACCTCTAATTCCACAGTTTGAAGAAACCTGGAAAGTTTATTTCAAGAATTTCAAGAAGTCCTGGCCATTTAGCTTAGCAATTTAAAAAACCAAGAACTTTAACTGTAAACCTTAAAAAGAATCCCGGGATTTGGAACGCATCCTGGTTAACTAATATAAAAGTTTGAGAATGCTTCGATAAAGTATAGTAAACATATCAAGAATAGGAGAGACTCGAACCCATGGCAAACGAGTCTTAAACCTCGCAGGCCAGTGTGATGTTAATGGCTCACATGCCATGGGTTAGAGCTCTACCCGTTATGTAATGTATGAACAATCGTGCTGTTACGAGACATAGTAAACATATTCAATATTTAATATTTTATTGAATATATGCCTGTGATGCGCTGGACTCCGACACAGCCTGCTCAACGAATATATTTTAATTGTTAGAAACTTCCAGAGAAACAAAAAACTTCAGTAGTGTTGATTTCTGGCGTGTTAGTCTACCTACTAACCAGAAAATAAATAATATTTTTTTATGGATTTACTTCCCTAGTTGAAATTTTTTTCAAGAATGTCAATAGATAAGAGTGAAAATTACTATTGTACTGCATAAGGCAGGTTGATGTACCTTTTAAATTTTCTATTTCTTTAATTAAAGAATAAGCTATTAAAGCTAAGTGTTATTTTGAAAAATAGTAAAAATAATGCAATAAACAAAGTATTTTATGTATATGAAGTAATTCATTAAAATATGAGTCTGAGCCAGGTGTACAGGGATCACTGTTTTGAATTTAGAATACATTGTGTTGAACCTTTTGTGAGACATTAGCTAGATATACGCTGAACTATATGAAAAACTTCGGCCGTTTTCTATGAAGGTGGTGCGACCCAAAGAAGAGAATCCGTTACCCATTACTCAATGAATATCTGTCATACTAGAAATGCACCGGCAACATCCCTAACTAACATCCAAGACTAAACTCTGACAAATTAGCTTTTCCGAATCTTTTAATAAATGTTACCTTATTCACACTCCAACAGCGTGTTAAATCCCTAAAAAAAAAATTCTTCACTTGCAATAATCTAACTTGCTCACATGCCTGATGGATTCGAAATGCAATACCACTGAAAACCTCATCATTCTCTCAATCCCTGCCTGGGACAATTCCTATTCCTCATACTTTTCAGGCTGGATTTATATTATTATATTTTGGTCAATCTGTTATGTTACACTCATCCTAAATGACGGATCTATCTCAACATTTCCTTTGCTCTCTGAGTAAAGAGTTTATACCACCGTCTGCTAACTCCTGCATTCTTTATTCTCCGTACAATATTCGCACGACACACTGATCGCAAACACATCTTTCCACACACAGAGTTTTCCCTTTAGTCTGTTCTATGATTCACCTCGTCGTTGGTGTACCAATATGCCTCAACAATTACTGGACGATACCTTGTCTCGCGGGATTCCGACTTTTACAACTGTTGAATTGATTTGAATATTACGTATCACTTACTTTGAGCTGGGTAAATTTTAATTTGCCAACTTTATTAATTAAATTGTTTCCTGTGTAATAACTAAAGAATGTCTCTTATGATCAGCTTCAGTGCCTAAACGATGGTGTATCTTAACTGGTAGTATTTTTTATTAACTTTGGGCTGTGTAGGTGCCAGTTTGTGTAATTTTTTTGTGTAACATTTTTTATATGAGTGTAAAGAATTTTAGTTAGAATGAAAATGAGAAAAGAAACCTAGTCTCACATGGTCCAATTCAAACTACACATGGATAACCATACTAGTGCCACATGGCCCTCTTGTAACAACATATAGATAACCATGTTAGACCCAAATGGGTTTCTTGTAACTACATATGGGTAGCCCTGCTAATGCCGTAAGAGCCTCTCGTAACGACATGTGGATAACCATGTATAATTGTGAAGAAATGGGGAATAATTTGGGTGAAAGTGAAGGCATTCATGGTGCTAGTCAAGGCAACAGTCACTTGCTGATAGTCAGTGCATAAAATATATTTTTCCAGTTCAGTTGCTGCAGCTTCTACAAGAAAGGAGTGTTTTTGAAATAGATTTAGTGTGTTCGAAATAGATTTAGATCTTGTGAATATATATTAGAATCTCGGAGTTGATGTTATCGAAGCAGATTAGGTTTAGACCTGACAAAGGGTGACACACAAGCTGAAAAAATACCAAGGAAGAAAGCAAAGGTATTTAATGATCGGCCATTAAACTATCATACTTATTTATATTTTGGGTTTTAAATGGTTACATGCCAGGTATTTAAATTTCATATATCGAATTTATTGATGTTTAGGTTTCATTTATTAATTGGCAAGCATTTAAATTTGAATACATCTATATTTAAAATTTATTTAAAATTACTGTATTTTAGTTCATGTCACCTTTTTTTGATCTTTCACATTCACCAACATTTTATCCGAAATTCATTGTAATTTTATAATATATTACATTTTCTTTTTAAATTTGTGCATCGCCTGTCTTCAACTCTTGACTTCTATACAAAAGGAATTACAAGTCTCTGCAGCTTGAGCAAGTATTACAGAAGTCAACTCAGTGGCAACATCAAAATAAGATTAAAAAATTTGAATGGACTCGAGATTTCATGAGGCAGAACACGTCTGTGTACCGCTGTTCAGGGTTTCAGGAGAGGGAGACCAGTAAGTTCTGTGTACCGCTGTTCAGGGTTTCAGGAGAGGGAGACCAGTAAGTTCTGTGTACCGGTGTTCAGGGTTTCAGGAGAGGGAGACCAGTAAGTTCTGTGTACCGCTGTTCAGGGTTTCAGGAGGGAGACCAGTAAGTTCTGTGTACCGGTGTTCAGGGTTTCAGGAGAGGGAGACCAGTAAGTTCTGTGTACCGCTGTTCAGGGTTTCAGGAGAGGGATATCAGTAAGTTCTGTGTACCGCTGTTCAGGGTTTCAGGAGAGGGAGACCAGTAAGTTCTGTGTACCGGTGTTCAGGGTTTCAGGAGAGGGAGACCAGTAAGTTCTGTGTACCGGTGTTCAGGGTTTCAGGAGAGGGAGACCAGTAAGTTCTGTGTACCGCTGTTCAGGGTTTCAGGAGAGGGAGACCAGTAAGTTCTGTGTACCGCTGTTCAGGGTTTCAGGAGAGGGAGATCAGTAAGTTCTGCTCCATACAAAATGGTGTTTATCAGTGTTGATGCAGTGCCAGGTGTGTCAGGTTACTCACTGTCCTTCAGACACAAGGAACTAGCAACTACTTGCACCCCTTCCACACAACGCAGTCATATAGAAGTATCACATATTTTATTTTGTTGGACAAGTTAAATTGATTATATTCAATAGGTCTACAGTATTTGCTGCAATTTATGCAGTTTTAAAATTCTCTAGTTTTTCTAAATATATTTTTTTTTTACATTTATGCTATATGAATGCATGTTTTACAATAAATATTTTTTTCTACTTGATACATTTTTACCCTATGATTTTTTCCACTATAAGTCAATATTTTTTTTTATTAACACATCAGCCGTTTCCCACCAAGGCAGGGTGGCCCGAAAAAGAAAAACTTTCATCATCATTCACTCCATCACTGTCTTGCCAGAGGGGTGCTTTACACTACAGTTATAAAACTGCAACATTAACACCCCTCCTTCAGAGTGCAGACACTGTACGTCCCATCTCCAGGACTCAAGTCCGGCCTGCCGGTTTCCCTGAATCCCTTCATAAATGTTACTTTGCTCACACTCCAACAGCACGTCAAGTATTAAAAACCACTTGTCTCCATTCACTCCTATCAAATACGCTCACACATGCTTGCTGGAAGTCCAAGCCCCTCTCACACAAAACCTCCTTTACCCCTTCCCTCCAACCTTTCCTAGGCCGACCGCATCCCCGCCTTCCCTCCACTACAGATTTACACACTTTCGAAGTCATTCTGTCTCGTTCCATTCTCTCTACATGTCTAAGTCAATATCTCAACATATAAAAAAACACTTTCCCCAATTTTTCCCTCACAGCTACTAAAAGTCTTATGCAATTACGTGCAGGTCGTTCTTCTAGCCAATACACGATTAATTGTAATTGACCACAATACTAAAACTATCCCCTAAAAGGATTTCTACCATGGAATGTTATAGGGTTAATAATCCACAGAGTCTCAATAGGTTTAACAATCTTACAAACTAGCTCATTCTCTAAAATTAATTAATTCACATGCTAAAATTGAATTTTAATTATTACAGACAAAATTTAATTTAGACGAGAAAGGTAGTTAAGACAAAGCAATAATTTAGACAAAGACCTTTTCAGATAAAAGGTAGTTTAGACATGGGTCAATTTAGGCAAAACGTTAGTTGAGGCTAAAGAAAGTTTAGACAAAAGTTGGTTTAGACAAACGTTAGTTGTTACTAACCAGAGATATGTTTGTGGTTGAGGTTATGGAGGGTAGCAGCGTGCAGGAGGGTGGGCTGAGAGCGACCCTTGGAGTTGGCAGCGTAGATAATGATGGTAAGCAGCAGCCCGGAAGGTAGACCTCTCACCGTGAACACTGCTGTCTTGCTTGTCACGTTAGACTACACGCACACACACACACACAAACACACACACACACACACACACACACACACACACACACACACACATGGCAGAGAGAAAGCAAAAAGGGAGAAATGAAAGTAGATTAGTCGATCTTGCTGGGAGATTGTTATTGTTGTTACTGTTGTTGTTATTGATGTTGTTTTACTTGTTGCGTGATGTGGTTATATATTATTATTATTTTTATTAATATAATAATAACGACAGCAACAACAGCGATATTAATAATAATAATAATAATAATAACTATATAAATAAAATTATTATTTTATTACATTATTTATTTATTAATATTGTTATTATTATTATTATTATTATTAACATATTTTTTGGTTGTTATTATATTAATCGAAAATTGAATTTATTTAGATTGACCCAATAAAAATGGTTTTTGTTCCACTTTCTCGGACAATTAGTTTTAAGCAGCAAGTGTGATCCTGGATGGGACGAAGAGGAAGGTGGAAGATATGGCGAAATTTTGGATGATACAGCACATGCAGAAAATTTCAAAATTTTGCTTATGTAATGGTTAAGGTTCTTTACGTGGTTTTGTATGTGCACTGTGCCGGTGTTTATTACAATTGTAGGTTAAAGTTAGAAAATAGGCAATTTTTTGGTGAAGTAAGAGTTCGCTTAATTATTTGACAGTGGAATTTTGTAGTTATGTGAGCATGTGTTTGGTTCGTGACGCATATATTTGAACAAGTGTATACATACCTAATCAAGCATTCATTTGAAAATGTTAAACGTTTAACAAGCATACATGTAAAAATGTGCATGGTTCAACATACATATATCTGAACATTCGTATACTTCATCATACATTCTAGTGTGAACTTCATTGTAAATTGTTATCTTCCTTAAGTTCGGATGCAAACTGCATAATTAAATGTTTAAAATCATATTCTTTATTAATTAGGGAATATAATCAGCTGACTTGAGAAACAAAGGTTATAAACATATCATCTAACAATGAAGTGAAAAAATATGGACATCTTCCGAGCATCTAATTTCAATAAAATAACCGAAATCACTGGGAGTAGGACCCCATGGATCACTCATAGCTACTCCTTCACTCTAATTCTATGCTAATTTATTAAACAAGTACAATATTTGCAAGTTAATGACAATCGTTTATAAAACTCAGTTTCATTTACTCTGCATTAATTTCTTAATCAAGTCTGTGACGGGAAGTAAAATCAATTAAAGAGTACCCAAAATAATTTGCATTGGACGATCTGAAAAAAAGCTAACCACACCTCCTAATGAAGGAAATAGGAAAAACTAAAAATAAAGCACAGAAAAGGAATACTTCTACACCAGTAAAAATGGAAATAACACCAGCAACACTTTTAATAAAGAGAGAGACTTGCAAGATGTCAGGATAGTGGTTTAAAGAGCACTGATAATAAGCTAATGGTGGGAACTTTGAGTGTGTCGGTAGGCGGATAAATTTTACTGGTTTTCCCGCTGCTCCCCTCTTCACTCACAGCTGATCGCTGGGCTCTATCTGCTAGCCACCAGACATCATCTGTTGTTAACCTACAGCTCCAGGCCCTGCTCCCCTACAGTTCGGCACATCTGCTAATATACTATTATTTTTTAAACTGTTTTCTTTCTTTTTTTAAATAAATTTTAGGGTAGTCTATTAATAAGGTTGAGTTCATAAAAAGAGGCAAAGTTTCTTCTATTTAAACTTTTTTCTCCGCTTCCCAATGATAAGAATATTTAGCTCCAATTTCCTTGGATCATCTTGCAGGTGATAGCAGAGCTAGCTATCACCTGCAGCTCACAAGACTGCTATTCCCATTAGCCTCCCTGGGGCGGGGAAGATGGCAGACCAGAGAGGCCTAGCTTCTCCCTACGAGCCCTGTGAGGGCGGGGAATGTGGCTAGGCCTGGGGACAGTTGGTCCCAACGATGAAGAGGTACTTGTACCTCCTCCCATGGCAGACATTAGTATGAGATACTCCCGAGAAAGGGAGCCAAGTCCGGGCCACCACTTGGAAAAGGCCCGGGCCGGGAGAGTACCGGCGAATCAACAACAACAACAACAATAACAATTCTGATCAAGTTATTTTTCTCTTGACAGAAAGGACCTGCAGAGGCTCCATTTCCGTGAATAAAAAAATTCCTCCCCCTTCTCCTTAGATCAAGACCCACGGAACTATTGGGTACAATGACTTAAGCTGCTGCCCACACCGGCAGATGATTACAAGTACAAACGTGATTAAAGATTGCATTTGATTTCTGAGCTGTCCTCACCGAGTACTGATGTTGGGCTAATTTGATTTCGAGTAAGTTACCTGTTTGCCCGACGTACGGAAGAGAGCACAGTGTACATGAGACCTTGTAAACACCACCATCAATGGTGGATGATGAATTCTTAATAATCAACTTCTGCTTCACTGTCCCGATGATCTTGAAGACAATATTTATATTGAGAGGTTTTAATGCATCATGCAGGCTGGCCATATTCTCACTGTCAGGCTGTTCCCTAGGTTCAGTCTAGTAGAAAGTCTTCTTGGCTGCCAATAACGGCTTCTCAACAAAATCCCTAGGATATCTCAGTTTAATGGCTATGTTGAATATTTTATCAATTTTATCATCCAGATATTCCGGACTACAAATACGTAAAGCACTCAAGAACATTGTAATGATAACACTCGTTTTAACCCTAGATTCATGATTACAATAATAGTGCAGGTATGACGACACATTAGTTGACTTCCTGTACACTGTAAATTTAAATTTCTTGTCAACACGATGGAATAGAAAATCTAGGAAAGGCAATATGTTATCTACTTTGTGCTGTGTTGTAAACTTAGCTGAGGGTACTAAATTATTGAGTAAAGGAAGGAACTCATATCAATATCACGATCTCTAGGCCACAGACACAGAACATCGTCTACGTATCTGAACTGTTTGGCTTTACTAGGGAGGATATTTTTAAAAAATCTAGTCTTTTAGAATTCCAGGCCCCATGGCCTGGTGGCTAAAAGCTCTCGCTTCACACAGTGAGAGTCCGGGTTCGATTCCAGCGAAGGGGTGGAAACATTGGACGTGTTTCCATACACCGGTTGTCTATGTTCACCCATCAGTAAAATGAGTACCTGGGTGTAAGTCGACTGGTGAGGGTTGCATCCTGGGACAAAACTGACCTAATTTACCAGAAATGCTGTGCATAACAGACGGCTTTGTATATAGTAGTATGTCATTGATGTCAGCTAGGCCTGTATACTATGTACATGTACTTGTAATAAATAAAGGTATTATTATATTATAAACTAAGCCGATTTCCCATGGCCATGCCTTGGCTTTGATCATAGTATTTACCTTCAAATACGATCTTGCAGTCAGTCTTACAAAGCTTAATAAGTTCATTAATTATGTTAGTGGGGTAGGGCTTGGAGAAGCTTTCTGGTTCCTCTTCCAGATACCTAACAAATCAGGTACAGGGACTCTAGTAAATAATACCGTGATATCAAAACTAAGAGAGTGATACATTTCATTTCTAGAGCTCTCTGTAAGGTCAACATTATTTTAAATATGAGCCTATAAAATCTTTCAGACAGTAGGAATGAGCAGTTTAACTAGCAATTTTGATAGGTTGTATGCAGCCGAACCTACTCAACTTATTACGTCGGGCTGGTTTCCCTGGTTTCTGGGTCTTAATTTATTCATAAACATATGGTAGAGTTGCCGACTTGGCAAAAAAATAATTTAACATTCCTCTTCAACAACGTTTTAGGTCCTTTGTTGAAGTGAGAGTTGATCTGATCGTTGGGGTTCATAATTAGAGGTTCATACGTTTCATTATCCCCTAGTAAATTGTTCATCTTATTAGAATATTCAGCTTTGTCTAAAATGACGAACGAGATAGGTTTATCGGCCTTAGTGAGACGCAAGGTCTGATCGTTACTGAGATCCTTGTATGCTATGGTAAACTGTAGAGGACAGTTGGGAAGCACAGGACTTAGTTTCCTATTATAAGTGAGCTTAGTGTTCCACGTCATACTTCTCAGTTCGCCAAAAATAGAATCAAGTAGGTAGTTATGCCAGCTTGTGGGAATTTTGTTAAACAATTCGCTCTTGGCTCTCCTCATTTCTATGAAGAGCATTTTCATGTCACACTAATTCAATATTTTTATTAAGCATTATCCTGTGGAGTTAGTGCTTAATAAAAATATGCAATATTGCATTGTTATAAGAATCAGATTAACTAGTTGTCAAACTATACTATTATAGGCCAGATAATGTTCCAGAAAGTGTCAGCAGAGAAGATATTTACATAATTACCTACTACCAACAATATTACCTATCTTGTTCCATGACTGTTGTAATAACGTTGGTACAATTACCGACAATATGTTAGGTAAAAGGACACAAGTGCAACTAACGTGACATTTTATTGTGGCAACGTTTCGCTCTCCAGGAGCTTTGTCAAGCCGTTACAAACAATACATGGACACACAGAGGTATGTATAGTTACAGAGTGAGTTTCAAAACACAATATAGTCGTTGTAGGTAGTTGTAGTAGTATTAATCCTTGTGGTGATAGTAGTAGTAGTTGTTGTAGCAGCTATATGATGGCGGGGTTCATTGCTTTTAGGAGAATTCTTGCCATTACAGCAGAAATGATGAGGCTGCCTTTGACCCAAATATTACCGTCACCACAGCCGACAAAGAAGGTGGAGTCGTTATACTCAACTCCAGCGACTACAACACTAAAATGATGGGCCTTCTGAATGACCAGTTCACATACAAGCCCATCAGCACATCACAGTGTGAGACACTCACCAAGAATTTCCTATACAAAACCAAACAAATACTTAGACGAACCAATGACGGGAAGAAACTTCTACACTTGATACCCAGCAACCCAAAACCTGCACACATGTATGGACCACCTATGAACTATAAATATAATATTCCTCTTAGACCTGTCACATCAAGTATAGGCAGTGCACCACACAAATTAGCTGGAGTTCTCGCCAAACATCTTTCTTGCCTTCTGGGGACCATCTGCCCGGCCCATCTTAAGCATTCAGGTGGCCTCCTCAACCACATCAGAGATCTATCCATCCGAAACAAGAAACAAAATGGTTTAGACGTAACTTCCCTCTTCACTAAAGTACCCACCACACAAGCCTCCAGGAGATTTCGTTGACCTGATTAAACTCTGCATTAATTTCAATTTTTTTTTTCAATAACAGGCTCTACAAACAATCCAATGGTATAGAAATAGGGTCCCCCATCAGCGCCGTCTTAGCCAACTTGTATTTGAAACACCAGGAAGCTGTATGCATTGCCAACATCATCCCCATCAACGTAACTTGGTTACATTTATGTGGACGACATCCTCATAATAACTCCCAAACGTTTTGATGTTCAGAATCTTCAGAGAATTCTATCCCGTTTACACTTGAAGAGTCCATTGACAAGTTACCTTTTCTAGACGTCTTCATTCAAAAAGTAGATAACACTCAGAGGTTTCAGGGAGGGGGTAGCCTTTTACGAGTGATTAGGAAAGGAAGATTGAAAAATTATGGACCAAAAATGTTTTCTTACCAAAAATTAGTGAATCATTCTGGCAACATTTTGGGGTAATCAGCTTGTTTATATCATATTTCTAAGTATGTTTTTCCTTAAATGTAATTTTTTTGTTCTTGCTGTCATTAATAAAACATGTTGACAATTAGTGTTTTTTTCTCTCTCCAAAAATTACGATTTTTATGATTGTTTCATTCAAAATTCACTACATAGCACCATCTCTGACACCTCCATTCAAATGCAGGGACTCATGACAGCTCAGTGGCCTCTGGGGCTTCAACAAGTGTTGACGTAACTAACACGCTGAGATTTGGCGCGCCGTAACCATATAGTTTTACAGAAAAAATATATGAATAACTCAGAAATAAGTTATTGACATTGAGTTCCATTTTTTGTGAAAGGTATTAATAGGATTGTCATGATTTTTACACACATTATTGAGTAATGGTGGCTCTACAAACACCCTGGGAGGATTTCCAATATCTTTTACAGCTTTGTTTTATTGATTTTTTTCTCCCCCCACCAAAAAAAAAAATCACTAACTTCAACATTTTTTATTATGGAATCTACTGACATTTTTGCTTAAAAGGATTGAATTAACAATTATAAAGCCTTTATCTCTCATCTGATGTAAACTAGGGCATTGTACATCTTCCCAGTTTTGTTGAAAAAGGAAATATTTGTGACCCACAAAATTTGGCACAATTTTTTTTTCTATCTAACTTAAAGGCAAAAAGTCACAACAAATACAGTGTATAGGTTTTAAAAAGCTGTATAAATCACTGTGAAAATCTCATTGAAATTCAACCCCCAAAAAAAAAAGTGTGATTTCGTTCGCCCCTACCTTCAAGTTTACAGGAAGTCCATAAACAAACTGATCTCACACACTTAAATCACAGTCAAGATACTAAAACCAAAAGAGGCATCATTATTGGAATTCTCCTAAGAGCATACCGAATTTGCAGTCTAGAGTTTATTCACGAGGAGTGTACATATATATATATATATATATATATATATATATATATATATATATATATATATATATATATATATAGGGTCCACCTCTGGTACAAATTGTGGGACCCATAGCCTCGGAGAAGTGGATAAAAAGGCTTCAAGGAATAAAATTTGGATTTCTTCCTGATGCTATTTGAATTTTACCAATAGGTCTATTTTATTATATAATATGGTACAAAAGATTTAAGAGATACATTGTTGATATAAAGATGGCATATACAGTACACGAGGTGTGAGAGATACATGTCTAATACATATTGTTACATGTTTGTCACTGAGTATAATGCGAAAATCTCATCCAGCTCTTCCGAGCTGGGGCGCGTGCCCAGAATACAGCATGCATTACCCCTCTGAACAGCAGCGCTTAGTCGCTGGAACAGAAAACTAGCTGCCCTGGGATCCCTAGTTACCCTGTTGAGTCTTTTACCCAGCTCCTTGAGGAACTTAGATGCACTCTTTCCCCATAAGCCAAGGGTTTCTGAGCCTATGGGAACAAACATATAATGATGGGCAAGTTCTCCATATTTTCTCGACTTCTGGGACTCCCTGAAGGTGGCAGCAGCCCCTCCTTCCTCCCTGGTGTATTGGAGATATTTATCAGCCAAGGTAGATGCACATGTGTAGTCCCACGCCACCTGCTTGCCGTCTGTCCAGGCTTGAAGGGTGATACCATCTGGACGCTTTTGGCTGCCATCAGATCTGCATAGTTGGGGTGGTTCCCTTACTGCTGGGCATCCGGCTGTTGTGAGGCTCCTCTTGATAATGTTATTAACCTCTTCATGTCCTGCAATCTTTCCCTCGGATTTACGACACACAAGACCATGGTACCCGAATCGGTCTGCTGCTTCACTGCCACAAATACACCTGTGTTCGGCGAGAATAGGGGCGGCATGTCGAAGGGCAACACCAATGCGGATGGTCTGTGGGTCGAGGTGTGTGCCAAGGCTGGAATTGGGAACAGTCAAAAGAAAATCCCCTGCATGAGGAGCTCTCACTGCAAGGAGGCGGGCTCTATCCTTCCCTGACACACTCTGAAGCATTGCTGAGGCTATATTCTCTACTATTGGGCCATCCCAGTGCGACTGTTTGTAGTTGTTGGGGGGAGCAGGCCTGGTTTCAGAGCCTGTTAAGTTATCCCAGATCCTGGCTCCATCAAGTGTTTACACTTTTCTGATAGTAATTTCACTTCTTTCCTTATTTATGGCACAACCTGACCATGGCAGTAGCACTTCCTGGAGGCCTACTGGTATGCCAAGCCTCACTCATACTTTTATTTTGTTTTTTACTTTCTTCCTTTTGTTTGTTTGCTATCTTTTTACACTTGTTATATGTTACCTCACAGTTCACTCACGAACCAACTTGACTTACGCTTGACTTTCTGACTTTGGGTTTACTTGTCTTTGTAAATTTACTATTTGTAGCTCTGTGGCAGCAGGTGCCTGCTAGGCCTCCTGCAGGATTTGGCACTTTCAAATTTCCTGAAATTTCAGTCTTCCTTTCGCCTATTTCACTTTTAAGACATAGTTGTCACTTGTTTGGTTGTTCACTGACCAGTCACACACACTCCGACCGCCGTGTGTGTGTGTATGTACTCACCTAATTGTACTCACCTAATTGTACTCACCTAATTGTGGTTGCAGCAGTCGAGGCTTAGCTCCTGGCCCCGCCTCTTCAGTGACTGCTACTTGGTTCTCTCTCTCCCTGCTTCATAAGCTTTATCATACCTCGTCTTAAAGCTATGTATGGTTCCTGCCTCCACTACATCACTAGACTATTCCACTTCCTGACAACTCTATGACTGAAGAAATACTTCCTAACATCCCTTTGACTCGTCTGAGTATTCAACTTATAATTGTGACCCCTTGTTTCTGTGTCCCCTCTCTGGAACATCCTGTCTCTGTCCACCTTATCTATTCCATGCAGTATTTTGAATGTCGTTATCATGTCTTCCCTAACCCTCCTGTCCTCCAGTATCGTCATGCCGATTTCCCTTAACCTTTCTTTATAGGACATTTCCCTTAGCTCCGGAACTAACCTTGTTGCAAACCTTTGCACTTTCTCTAATTTCTTGACGTGCTTGACCAGGTGTGAGTTCCAAACTGGTGCTGCATACTCCAATATGGGCCTGACGCACACAGTGTACAGTGTCTTGAACGATTCTTTACTAAGGTATCGGAACGCTATTCTCAGGTTTGGCAGGCGCCCATAAGCTGCACCAGTTATCTTGTTGATGTGTGTTTCCGGAGACGTACTCGGTATTATACTCGCCCTAAGATCTTTCACCTTGAGTGAGGTTTGCAGTTTTTGGCCACCTAGCCTATACTCTGTCTGCAGTCTTCTTTGCCCTTCCCCGATCTTCTTGACTTTGCATTTAGCGGGGTTAAATTCGAGAAGCCAGTTGCTGGACCACGAGTCCAGCCTGTCCAGGTCTCTTTGGAGTCCTGCCTTATCCTCATCTGATTTAATTCTCCTCATTAACTTCACATCATCTGCGAACAGGGACACTTCTGAGTCTATACCTTCCATCATGTCATACATATATACCAAAAATAGCACTGGTCGTAGGACTGACCCCTGTGGGACCCCGCTTGTCACAGGCGCCCACTGTGATACCTCATCACGTACCATGACTCGTTGTTGCCTCCCTGTCAGGTGTTCTCTGATCCATTGCAGTGCCCTCTAGCTTCTGCACTAATCTCTTGTGAGCAACTCTATCGAAGACCTTCTTGCAGTCCAAGAAAATGCAGTCAACCCACTCTTCTCTCTTGTGTCTTACTTCTGTTACCTTGTCATAAAACTCCAAGAGGTTCGTGACACAGGATTTGCCTTCCCTGAATCCGTGCTGGTTGTCATTTATGTGTTTATGTATGCATGTGTTTGCATATGTGTATGTGTGTCTGTATGTATGCATGTGTGTATGTGTGTGTGTGTCTGTATGTATGCATGTGTGTGTATGTGTGTGTGTGTACTCAATTGTGGTTGCAAGGACCGATTCACAGCTCCTGGCCCCGTCTCTTCTCTGCCGCTACCAGGTCACTCTTCCTGCTCAGTGAGCTTTATCATACCTCTTCCTAAAGCTATGTATGGATCCTGCCTCCACTACATCACTTCCCAAACTATTCCACTTCCCAGACTATTCCACTTCCCAGACTATTCCACTTCCCGACAACTCTGTGACTGAAGAAATACTTCCTAACATCCCTGTGATTCATCTGAGTCTTCAACTTCCAACTGTGACCCCTTGTTGCTGCGTCCCATCTCGGGAACATCCTCTCTCTGTCCACCTTGTCGATTCCTCTCAGTATTTTATATGTCGTTATCATATCCCCCCTATCTCTCCTGTCCTCCAGTGTCGTCAGGTATATTTCTCTTAACCTCTCCTCGTAGGACATACCCCTTAGATCCGGGACCAGCCTAGTTGCAAACCTTTGCACTTTCTCTAGTTTCCTTACGTGCTTGGCTAGGTGTGGGTTCCAAACTGGTGCTGCATATTCCAATATGGACCTAACGAAAACAGTGTACAAGGTCCTGAAAGATTCCTCATTAAGATGTCGGAATGTTGTTCTTAGGTTTTCTAAGCGCCCGTATGCTGCAGCAGTTATTTGGTTGATGTGTTCCTCAGGAGATGTGCTCTGTGTTATACTCACCCTAAGATCCTTTTCCTTGAGTGAGGTTTGTAGTCTCTGGCCCCCTAGGCTGTACTCCGTCTGCGGTTTTCTTAGCCCTTTCCTAAGCTCCATGACTTTGCACTTGGTGGGATTGAACTCCAAGAGCCAGATGATGGACCAGGCCTGCTGCCTGTCCAAATCCCTTTGAAGTTCTGCCTGGTCACCGTCCGATTGAATTCTTCGCATCAACTTTATAACATCTGCATACAGCACCGGTCCTAGGACTGACCCCTGTGGAACCCCACTCGTCACAGGCGCCCACTCTGACGTCTCGCCACGTACCATGACTCGCTGTTGTCTTCCTGACAGGTATTTCCTGATCCATTGCACTGTCTTCTCTGTTATTCCAACATGGTCCTCCAGCTTTTGCACTAGTCTCTTGTGTGGAACTGTGTCAAACACCTTACAGTCCAAGAAAATGCAATATATCCACCCCTCTACCCCTCTCTCTCATGTCTTACTGCTGTCACCCTGTCATAGAACTCCAGCAGGTTTGTGACACAGGATTTCCAGTCACTGAAAACATGCTAGCTGTCGTTGATAAGCTCTTTCCTTTCTAGGTGCTCCACCACTCCTCTCCTGATGATCTTTTCCATGACATTGCATATTATACATGTCAGTAACACTGGTCTGTAGTTGAGTGCTTCGTGTCTTACTCCTTTTTTAAAAATTGGGACAACATTTGTTGTCTTCCATACCTCAGGAAGTCGCCCTGTTTCTATATATGTGTTGAAGATTGTTGTTAGTGGTAAACATAGCGCCTCTGCCCCTTCTCTCAGGACCCACGGAGATATGTGTGTGTGTGTGTGTGTGTGTGTGTGTGTGTGTGTGTGTGTGTGTGTGTGTGTGTGTGTGTGTGTTGTGTGTACGTGTTTCTGAGACGAAGGGGTCACTTTATTTACCTCAGGCTACACAACTCTTCTGAAGTTTATAAGAATTATCTCTCACACCATTCCTAATAAATTATATATCAAAAACTATTATTTATTATTAATGCACAAAAAATCTTTTAAAAACACTCATAGTACACTCTCTTTCTATTCCTAATTATATATTATAACAATTGCCATTACAGTACTAGCGAACGTGAGATCCTTTGTAAACACACTTAAGTACGCTCATCACTGCCCATGTAGTTGAAAATTATGCCAAATTATTTAGTTATCCTAATGACTTACTAAATATTCTGTCAGAGCTACTCCTACTTATCCCTGGCACTCCAATTTAGGGAAGGAGTGATCCTATACATCCAACTGGGAGAGACACAAAAAACAAAAACACCTGCCAAATGACCACATTTAGATGAGTATTTGGCGTTTGCCGACACAGACGTAGTTGAAATCTTCGCGGTGTCTTCTGATAGGATACCAACTAAAATTCTAAATGTGTGTGTTTACTCACCTATTTGCACTCACATCTTTGTGGTTGCAGGTGTCGAGTCTTAGCTCCTGTCCCCGACTCTAAGCTGATCGCTCCTAGCTCAACTCTCTCACTGCTCTATGAGCTGTATTGTAACTCTTCGTAAAGTTATGGATCCTGCTTCCACTACATCACTAGTGTTCAGCTTCCTGACGTCTCTCTGACTGAAGAAATACTTCCTAACATCCCTGTTACTCATCTGACTTTTCAACTTCCAGGTGTGACCCTTGTTGCTGTATCCCATCTCTCAAACATTCTCTCCCTATCCACACTGTCAATTCCTCTCAGTATTTTATATGTCGATATTATGTCCCCCCAAACTCTTCTATCCTCCAGTGTTGTCAGCTTGATTTTCCTTAACCTCTCTTCGTTGAATATATCCCATAGCTCCGGAATTAGTCTTGTTGCAAACCTTCGCACTTTCTCTAAATTCTTGATGTGCTTGACCAAGTGTGGGTTCCATACTGATGCTTCATACTCCAGTATGGGCCTGACATACACAGCGTCTTGAATTAATTCTTTTTCAGGTGTCGAAACTCTTTTATTATGTTTGCCAGCCACTGTAGAAAATCTCAAATTTTCCAGACGGTTTACACTCCCATTGGTTGTGGGGAAAGGAAGGAGGAACGAGCAGCCTCCGCCATGCCATAGGATGTGCCACATTTCTTTATATACTTTTAACCTGTAAGACTTACAGGCTAATGTACTATACGCTACTAATATTTATTTAAGCAAAGTTAGAGTTAGATTGATTTAGCTTAGTATCGACAATACCCCACATCTAAGCTAAACAGTTGGACCTGCTTAGCTTGGGCCAGTAGGCCTGCAGCAGTGCTACTTCCTTCTTAAGTAGGTGTGGCTTAGACCTGCCTAGCATATGCCAGTAGGGCTGCAGCAACAGGCAGTAGGTACCACTGCAACCCACCACGAGTGCCCACGGGGTATGCAGAGTGCCTAGTGAGCACAGAACGGCTTACCCTGAAGCTGCGCAGATAAGTTCTGTAACATTTCACATTTGGACGCGATACATTCACCCCGATAACAGTTATCTCGCTTGTGCTAGGTGGTTCCACGTGACTCATACAGGTCTGTGGAACCATGGCCACACCACCCCTCCACGTTAGTATCTAGAGTGTACTGAAGGCGCATTTTGTACATTGGGGTTACGTGTAAGGGGTCTACTAACAGATATCTACTGAACAACCGTCAACACACACTGCCCATGTGTGATAGAGGTACGTAATTTAATTCAGGTAGCTAGGAATGGGGCGGCAGGTTCCTAGTCCAGATTCCACACATGACTGGACATGGATTACTAACCTAACCAGTCATAAACCACAGACACCATTTATTCTACACATTATTGGTCTTTCAGAACAAGATGTGGTTCTGCAGAACCATTAGGTACCTGGATCTAGCTAGAATCTAGATAGGACCAGTGACTAGTACATTGCCACTAGTGGCGATTGGACCTTCGTTATTAACTGTTATTTACACACAGAGATGCTCAACAAAGCCCCTTGTAACATATGTTACATTACGTTGCTAGTAACAGTTACAATTTGTCAGCTAACCAGGCAACAACTGCCCTTGTGTGTAATTTAAAATGGCGGCAGTTTGAACCTTGAGAGGACAAAACCCTCTGGGAAGGTGCCATAAAGCACATTCGATGGCACCACCTGGAACCTCGCCTACACACCAAGCCTAGGACGCCATCTTGTGACGTCAGTACACCAACACTCGACACCCGGGTACACACAATACACACCCACATACCTCGGGTTTTGCTGACTGAACCAGCGTGTCGCAAAAATCCAGTGGGAAAACACAGGGTTAATACATGATCTGTCTACTAGACAGCACATGCTAGACAGGGTGAAATGACAATGTTTCGCTCATACAGCTGACTTTATCAAGTCACAAGAAGATCTGTGTGTGGCTTGATAAAGCCCACTGTGTGGGCGTTACGTTGTCAATAAAGGGTCACATTATGTTGCTTTTGTGTTTATTTTTCCAAGGACCACATTTATTGGTGGAGTGTCATAACACTGTTAATCACAATTGTTACTACCACATTTAGAGTCTTTGTAAGCCACCATGGTTATGTTAGACTACTGCAGACTCAGTTTATCCCGGAAAACAGACTCTTGTAACGCGAGCGATTAATACCAGTGAATCATTGATTCAGCTGATTATTTAGAATTAGAGGCTAACTTAAATCTATTGGAGACCAGGCAACGAGCCTATACCATCGCAGAAGACGGTACGGAACTGACTGAAGCTCAGGAATGATATGCTGAAAGGGAGGAATACGTTCTTAAGGCAACTTGTCGCTATAAACGAGCCCTTAGGCAAAGAGAAAGCAATGGGCTGGTCTCCTCCATCACTCCCTCCCAGGGGCCATTAAATCACCGATCCCACTGCGATTGCCACAAATACATCCTCTTATATGAGTCGGCCGGGAATTTGAGGAGTTTCTAGCGAGCTTCCGGTCGCTAATTGACTGTCACACATTGACGACCTTACTAAGTTCAATTACTTTAGAGCTCAATTGAGAGGAGAAGCTTACGACCTTATCAAGGGCCTTGATATCACAAATGTCAATTACCAGCATGCCATCCGGGTCCTAGAACTTAATTATTGTGATAAGGATAGGTTCACCGCCAAACACGTCTACTGGCTGGTTGGTCTCACACCTCCCTCACACTGCTTACCAGAGTTGCAAGTATTGAGAATCTGCATAACTGTCTTCGGTCTTTGGCCTCTTACTAAAATGTGAAAGAGAGTGACTGGGCCTTCAGTCCCATCGTACAGAGGAAATTACCAGAGAAGACTCTCGAACACTTGAATCTAAGATTTCCCAAATATAGATTCACCTGTTCTGAGATCAGTCACCACCTACGACGCCAGCTGTCAGCGAGTACTACACAAACGACAGCACTACAGTGGGTGAGTCCTCAGTCGCCACACAGTGACAAAGGGAAGGGGAGAATGAAAGATAGGTGGAAGAAGCCCACTCCACCTGGTTCCTAAAACTGATAAGCCAAGTATTCCTTTAAAGATCGATCATTTCCTCCAGAGATTCTATGTCTTATTCTCTTGCCTGCTGGCTGGCCCAAAAAAATCGCTCTTTTTCTTGCATTTTTCTTCTCCTACGTACCTCCGTCATTGACAACACCTCATCGAACGTATTCAACCACATCCGACCTCTAATCTGCTAAGTCTTGACGTTGAGCTCCTTTCATTAATGCCTCTCTAGATGATGTTCCCATTTTAAGGTCATTGATGGGCTGCTTCATTTCCCAATATCCTTTGATGTATTTCTTGATCTTATTCTTCTTAATGTGTGTTCGATATTTTCTAATTAAAGTAAAAAAAAAATCCCAAACCTTATGTGGTGCTATGGACTCTTCTCTATTCCCCGTTCTTGCTAAAAGATAATTATATAGAGTATTTAAAAACTGTTACCCTTCCTCCTATTAGAGTGCGCCTTTTTTTCTGGCTTGGTTATTTAGATGTCTTTGCTTTGGCCACATGACTCTAGTTTCTTCCAACCATTTTTCGATTCCCTTAACAATCATGGTCCTTCCATTAAGATCACAGTCGAATGGGAGTCACTCTTTATTTCCTTTACTTGATGTGTATGTCCATCCCTCGGCAACAGGCTTTCCTTTTCTCGTTTATCACACGTTAATTCACACTACCATTTTCATTCACCACTTTTGTTTCTATGTTCCACCTGTAATAAAATGTTTTTATTTCTCTCTTTTACATTGATTACACTCTTTTAATATATCACCTGGAATGAATTTTGTGTGCAATACTTCCTTTATTATAGTTTGTGTGTACAATTACCTATTACATTTGCCTCTTATACGCCATTTATATTGTTGGGATCATTTTATTATTTAATTTTGCAACTACTTGTACCTGCAGCATTTTGCTTCAATGCCAAGCGAGTTTGCAATTTAAGTTCTTGAATCTTTGTTCTCAGACCCCATTTGCATGCAATTATATTTTGTTTTGTTGTCAAGTAAATTGGCATTTTTGATGTTACAAAATTTTGCCATTGCAATACTGATTCACATCCCTTGCAATCAAATTTCATGAGATAAACTGTCTTAATATAATAATTATCGAAGATATCTCGAACTAGTGTTGTATAGAACGTAAATAGATAATTCCTGATAAGTTTTCAAACCTTCAAAACATAACTCCATAAATGACAAACATCCTAAAATAATATTGACTTTAAAATAGAATAGGAATGTAAATTATCTATCTTAGATATAGTAATTTAAACAACTGGAAATATGTTCATAGCAATTTATAAAAAACCTCCATTTACTGACGAGACCAAAAAATATCCTCTGTTATACCAGTTCAGCTATAAGGGAATTGGAGTTTCCATCAACCATTTTAGTTGATTAGGTTTACAAGGTAATTTTGTAGATACACTGATAAACAAGTAAATAAACTTTTAATGTCATCAGAAGTTCCTGTAGCTACAGTAGAAAAAAAACAAGCATTAATGCTGTCATACTATTTATTTGATGCAACAGTTAAAATATTAGAAACTGGTTTAATGAATTTCTTAGGTGAATTTTATCCATAAAGTTCTCCACGCATTATGCTCAGGGATGGTTGTGCACTACACAGCTGTTTTAAAGTTCAAGGATTCGAACCCTCACAGCCTATAGTCGTCTACTGTAAATCAATATAAGAGTACGACATGTAAGTAAACCACTCATCGCGTGGTTTGTTTGCAATCGTGTCGTCACGATTTCGTGAGTCACGGAGTGTAAGTCTTAGTACATAGATAAAACGACGAGGCAGATAAGGGCCCGAACTGCTGAACATTTAGGTAAGTTTTTTAGTACAAGACAAATGCGAGGGAAACCTTCATGTTAAACAATTAGGGAACATGCACATGCGCAAATCACCCCTATGAGACTGTCAACCATAGAAATGAAATCGTAGAACCTCATCATACTCACTGTCTTAAGCCAAACTTGGCCAGTTATGAGAGAACCAGCGAACTTTTGTTTTTAGCTACTAGGTGATCATACAATTTGTTTTAGGCTTATAAATATTAAATATCTTATTTTATTTAACTTCTGCACTAATGCAATTCTGGATATTTTCTTTCTTTTTAAAGACCTGAAAATGAGAATAAAAGTTTATTAAGGATGTCAAAAAAAAGGCTTTCTTAGCCATATAGTTCGTTCTATTGTTGGCACACACACACACACACACACACACACACACACACACACACACACACACACAGATTTAAGAAGAGGTATGATAAAGCTCACGGAGCACGGAGGGAGTGACCTAGTAGTGAACGGTGAATAGAAAGTGAACTAGAAAGTGATATTTGGTGGCGCAAGTCAGAGTGGGCAGGCCTAGTTTGCTCCAGGCGACGTTGCCACATGTCACCTAAGAAAGATAATAAAGTGAAATAAATGTGTGACCAGTGAAAGAAATACAGTGAATAGGTTATATTATATATCGACAAGAAACGGGAGTAGATATACGGCAAGACATGACATCGAGTTGGACAATCCACAGGCTGTATCGCAAGTATCTCACCTATGCGTGGTTTTCGGGGAGTCGGGTGTAATATAGAAGACATAAACTAGTAGGTGGGTGTGGGTCAGGTCAGGTAGAGGAACACTGTAGACTACATGTCACATGCAGACTCCTTGTACATACTCATACACACAATCCCTCCCACTACTTTTCACACACTTAATAAACCCACACTCATATAGTTCCACACACACATACACATGCACACACACACACACACACACACACACACACACACACAGTGGGTAAAGCTCTCGCTTCACGCACGGAGGGGCCGGGTTCAATTCCCGGTGGGGCAGAAACATTTCGAAGTGTTTCCTTACACACACACACACACACACACACACACACACACACACATATACATACAACAGGCCTAGTGTCTAATTGACATGTGCCTAGGACAAAATGGTAACTAACTAACACACACACACACACACACACTCACACACACACGCGCGCACGGAGGGCCCGGGTTCAATTCCCAGGGGCGGGGCCAGGAGCTGAGTCTCGACCCTTGCAACCACAAATAGGTGAGTACACACACACACACACAGCGTTCACACCTACACGTTCCCACATATACAGACCTACACACACTCTCTCCCCCACACCCCTCTCTCCCCCCACACCCTCCCCCTACCTCTCTCAAACTCCCTCCCATGATCCCTCTCTCTCACCCTTATCTTTCCTCTCCCTCTTTCCCCCTCTCCCTCTCCCATTCTATCTCCACTTTGCTTCTCCCTCCTCTTCTCTCTCCCCATATTCCCCCCTCTTTCCCTCTCCCCACCTCTCTCCCATTTCCCCACTTTCTCCAGCTTCCTCCTCTCCCTCCCTCTGCACCCCCACACACACTCAGACAAACACACCACAAAACAACCACACAGAAATACATAGTTTTTCATTCTGTGGCAACCAAAAAAAAAATGGGTTGCCAGAGAGCAGGACGGAAAACCAAGGTACTGGAGGATGAGTCTGGGAAGGAAGATTGGGTAGCAGAGCTCATGTAAAGGGAACATGAGTGGGGAAGGAAGCTAGAAGAGCTTAACATGAAAATTGAGGAGAGGATAGCTGCAGAGAGCAGGAAGTGGGAGATGCAAGTCAGAGTAGCAGAGGCTAAGATACTGAGATTACAAGAGGAACTGAAAAATCTGAAACAGCCTAAAGAACTAAAGAGCAATGTGGGCATGACATTAGAAACTGCTACCTCAATCACAAACAATTGGACTGTAGGGAACAAAGGAGTGAAACTGTATGCAGAGACCCTATCAGACTATCGTGGAACCCAATAAAAAAAGAGGATCACATCAGGAACAATCGAGGGGACTGTAGAAAATGAAAGAGCTAATCTATATGTAGAGGTTATAATATACCACAGCAGTGCCCATGGAAAGCTGAGAAGGGAAAATGACAGACCACTGTGCCAAAGGACAACAGATAGTGAAGAGATTGAAGAAAGGAAAGCTTCAATTAAGGCAACTAAATCGAATCAGGGGATACATAGGGATATGCAGTGGGAGAATGAAAAGGAGAGATCAGTCTTCGTTTATGAGCTCCAGGAAGCAAGAAGACAAGGGGAGAAGAAAGCGATTGAAAGCATCATGAAAGCAATAGTGACATGACCCATCTGGAAAATTTTCTGAGAATAGGGGGGTTTGCAAGAAGAAGAATCCTGCCAGTCAATGTGATTTTCAAGGTAGAATCGACTCGAAACAGGATCCTGCAGGAGAAAGCAAGACTAAGGGACATGTCGGCGTACCGGAGGGTATATCTTGACTGTGACAGAACAAGTGAAGAAAGGCAGAAACTGAAAGAGAGAATACAAAGACGAAAAGAGGAAATAGAGGTGACGATGGAGATGGACAGGAGAACCCAGACTCAAGAGGAAATTCAGATACAACCTCCCTCACAATCACCGACAGAAGCCCCCCAACCAGGACAACCCCAATGCAACCAAATATTCTAACCCAAAACACACATGCTATACACAATGCCCCCACCCACCTCATTACAAACTCCACCTTCAAAGAAACCACCCATAGTTCCTCATCAGGTTTCCCGTTTTCCCAACCCCAATGTACCCTGCAGATCACACATTTACAAAAGAAGTTGAAGGTTTTGTATACAATTCAGATGGAATAACAAATACATGTGAGGAGTGGCATGAAAGATTCAAGGAGACATCCCCAGACATAATAGCACTCACAGAAACGAAACGAACCAGGATGATAACAGATGCAATCTTTCCACATGGATATCAAATCCTAAGGAAAGACAGAGGGAGCAGAGGGGGAGGAGGAGTTGAACTGCTCATTAAAAACCGATGAGGGGTTGAGGAAATGGAAGGAATGGATGGAATGGGCGAAAGGGACTACATAGTAAGAACAATCCAGTCTGAGGGCTATAAGGTGGTAATTGCTGTAATGTATAACCCGCAACAGAACTGCAGGAGACCAAGAGAAGAATACGATGAGAGCAACAGAGGAATGGTAGACACACTAGCCGAGGTGGCCAGAAGAGCCCACACGGGGAGAGCAAAGTTGCTAGTTATGGGTGATTTCAATCAGAAAGATATTGAGTGGGAAAACCTGGAGCCCCATGGGGGTCCCAAAACATGGAGAGCGATGATGGATGTGGTACTGGAAAACCTCATGCATCAACATGTTACACTACCAGAGAGAGAGGTGAGTATGATCCACACAAGACTAGACCTTGAGTACTTCGAACAGCGAGGATATCACGTACGAAAGGCCCCTTGGAGCTAGTGATCATGTGGTTCTGCGCTTTGATTACATAGTTGAACTACAGGGGATGAGTGTAGCAGGAATAGGACGGGAAAAACCATACTACAAAAGGGAGGACCACACAGGCATGAGGAACTTCCTGCAAGACGTTTAGTGGGAGAGAGAATTGTCAGGAAAACCAGTACAAGAACTGATGGACTACGTGACAATAAAATGCAAGGAGGCAGAAGAGAGGTTTGTTCCCAAAGGAAACAGAAATAATGGGAAGACCAGAACGAGTCCTTGGTTCACCCAAAGGTGTAGGGAGGCAAAAACTAAGTGCACTAGAGAATGGAAAAAGTACAGAAGAAAAAGGTCCCAGGAAAATAAAGAGATTAGCCGAAGAGCCCGAAACGAATATGCACAGGTGAGAAGTGAGGCTCAGCGACAATACGAAAATGACATAGCATCGAAAGTCAAGTCTGACCCGAAGCTGTTGTATAGCCACATCAGAAGGA
The DNA here is from genome assembly GCA_009830355.1 of Cherax destructor. Lineage (NCBI taxonomy): Eukaryota > Metazoa > Arthropoda > Malacostraca > Decapoda > Parastacidae > Cherax > Cherax destructor. Next base: position 86,626 of record WNWK01003796.1, read on the forward strand.
AAACAAAAGTCAAGGACCAGGTAATCAGGCTGAGGAAGGAAAGTGGGGAGTTCACAAGAAATCACCAAGAGGAATGTGAGGAGCTCAACATGAGATTTAAAGAAGTATTTACAGTGGAGACAGGAAGGACCCGACAACATCTCTCAGTGGGTCCTTTAGAGAGGGAAGAGAGATGCAATGTGTGCCACTAACAAAAATCAGTTCCTCACAAGAGGTTAATGCAAAGCTAGAGGATCAGGCGTGCATAACAGGAAAGGCTCTGCAATGGATCAGAGAATATCTGACAGGGAGGCAACAATGAGTCATGGTACATGGCGAGGTGTCAGAGTGGGCGCCTTTGACGAGCAGGGTTCCACAGGGGTCAGTCCTAGGACCTGTGCTGTTTTTGGTATATGTGAATGACATAACAGAAGGGATAAACTCAGAAGTGTCCCTGTTTGCAGATGATGTGAAGTTAATGAGAAGAATTAAATTGGTCGAGGATCAGGCAGGACTACAAACAGACCTGGACAGGCTACAAGCCTGGTCCAGCAGCTGGCTCCTTGAATTTAACCCTTTTCACGGAGAAGGGAGAGAGAGGATCTAGTAGCGATCAGTGAAGTGGCGGGGCCAGGAGCTGAATCTCGACCCCTGAAACCACAAATAGGTGAGTACACACGCAGAATAACCACCGTAAAAAAATAGTGAAATTCTAAGCACTTTTGTGATTTCATATATCATTGATAATGAAATAAATCACGAAAGCTATTGGAATTTCACTATTTTTTTCACAATGGTTATTTTGCATATTGTGATATCACCTGTTTACTGTAATCTTATTTGCATATGTACTCACCTAATTGTACTCACCTAATTGTGGTTGCAGAGGTCGAGACTCAGCTCCTGGCCCCGCCTCTTCGCTGTCTGCTACTGGGTCTCTGCTCTCCCTGCTCCATGAGCTTTATCATACCTTGTCTTAAAACTATGTATGGTTCCTGCCTCCACTATATCTTTCTCTAGTCCATTCCACTTCCTGACTACTCTGTGGCTGAAGAAATGTTTCCTGACATCCCTTTGACTCATCTGAGTCTTCAGCTTCCAGTTGTGTCCCCTTGTTTCTGTGTTCCCTCTCTGAAACAACCTGTCACTATCTACCTTGTCAATTCCCCGCAGTATTTCGTATGTCGTTATCATGTCTCCTCTGACCCTTCTTTCCTCCAGTGTTGTTAGTCCTATTTCCCTCAATCTTTCTTCATAAGACAGACCCCTGAGTTGTGGAACTGACCTTGTCGCAAACCTTTGCACTTTCTCCAGTTTCCTTACGTGCTTGACCAGGTGTGGGTTCCAGACTGGTGCTGCATATTCTAGTATGGGCCTGACGTACACGGTATACAGTGTCTTGAACGATTCCTTGTTAAGGTAACGGAACGCTAATCTAAGGTTTGCCAGACGCCCATATGCTGCCGCAGTTATCTGGTTGATGTGTGCCTCCGGAGACGTGCTTGGCGTTATACTCACTCCAAGGTCTTTCTGTGTGTGTGTGTGTGTGTGTGTGTGTGTGTGGGTGTGTGTGTGTGTGTACTCACCTATTTGTGGTTGCAAGGGTCGATTCACAGCTCCTGGCCCCGCCTCTTCACTGGCCGCTACTAGGTCACTCTTCCTGCTCCGTGAGCTTTATCATACCTCCTCTTAAAGCTATGAATGGATCGTGCCTCTACTGCATCACTTCCGAGACTATTCCACTTCCTTACAACTCGGTGTCTGAAAAAATACTTCCTAACATCCCTATGATTCATCTGAATCTTCAGCTTCCAACTGTGACCCCTTGTTGCTGTGTCCCATCTCTGGAACATCCTCTCTCTGTTCACCTTGTTGATTCCTCTCAGTATTATCAGTCGTTATGATATCCCCTCTATCTCTCCTGTCTTCCAGTGTCGTTAGGTGGATCTCCCTTAACCTCCCTCGTAGGACATACCCCTTAGCTCCAGTACTAGTTTTGTTGCAAACCTTTGCACTTTCTCTAGCTTCCTTACATGCTTAGCTAGGTGTGGGTTCCAAACTGGTGCTGCATACTACAATATGAGCCAAATGTACACAGTGTACAGGCTCCTGAACGAGTCCTTATTAAGATGTAGGAATGCTGTTCTTAGGTTTGCTAGGCGCCCGTATGCTGCAGCAGTTATTTGGTTGAAGTGCGCCTCCGGAGATGTGCCCAGTGTTATACTCACAATAAGATCATTTTCCTTCAGTGAGGTTTGTAGTTTCTGACCCCCTAGAGTGTACTCCATCTGCGGTTTTCTTTGCCCTCCTCCCATTCTTAATGACTTTGCATTTGGTGGGGTTGAACTGCAGGAGCCAGTTGCTGGACTATGCCTTCAGCCTCTCCAGATCCCTTTGTAATTCTGCTTGGTCCTCGTCCGATTGAATTCTTCTCATCATCTTCAAACAGGGACACTTCGGAGTCTATTCCTTCCGTCATGTCGTTCACAAATACCAGAAACAGCACCGATCCTAAGACTGACCCCTGTGGAATCCCACTCGTTACAGGTCATAGACCAACATTTGGTGGTGAACCCCGTCTCTCTGTCTTTCTGGAGCCCCTTCTATCTCCACTGTGAACACTTCTTTGAATCTCATGTTGAGCTCCTCATACTTCGCCGTCGTTTCTTGTGATCTTCCATCCTTAATTCCTCAGCCTGATCACCTGGTCCTTGACTGTTGTTTTCCTCCTGATTTGACTGTTCAACAACGTCGGGTCAGATTTAGCTTTTGCTATGTCATTTTCATATTGCCGTTGGGCCTCCCTTCTTACCTGTGCATATTCATTTTTGGCTCAACGACTGCTCTCCTTATTCTCCTGGGTCCTTTGCCTTCTATACTTCTGCCATTCTCTAGCACACTTGGTTTTGGCCTCCATACACCTTTGGGTGAACCAAGGGCTCATCCCGGTTTTCTCGTTATTTATGTTACCCTTCGGTAGAACCTCTCCTCAGCTTACTTGCATATTTTTGTCACATATTCCATCATCTCATTTACTGACTTCCCTGCCAGTTCTCTGTCCCACTGAACCTTGTGAAGGAAATTCTTCATGCATGCATAGTCCCCTTACTTGTAGTTTGGCTTTATTCGTCCTTCCCTTCCAGCTTCTCTCTCCACTTGTAACTCTACTATGTATTCAAAGCTCAGAACCACGTGATCACTGGACCCAAAGGGTCTTTCATATGTGATGTCCTTAATGTCTCCCCTCTCTAGCTCATCAAAATCCCATTGGTTTTTGATGAGCAGTGCCACTCCTCCACCCCCTCTATTCCCTCTGTCTTTCCTCATGATCTGATATCCCGTTGGAAAGATGGCATCTGTTATCATTCTTGTGAGCTTGGTTTCTGTGTGAGTTATGATGTCCGGTGATGCCTCTTTGAATCTTTCGTGCCACTCCTCCAACTTATTCGTTATTCCAACCACATTGGTGTACCATACCTTCAGTTTCCTCTCCATCACTGTGTTCTGGGGGGCTCTGTTAGGGTTGGGGACCTGGCAGTGTGCTGTGGGATTCTACAGCGTAGTGTAGGGTGGGGGATGTAAGCGTGGACTGTAGTTTGTGTTGGGATAGCGTGTTTGGTTGTGGGGTTCTGGGAATGGTTCTGTGTGTTTTTGCGCTTGTTGCTCTGCCTTGCTTTGGTTGTCCTCTGCTGATTCTGTCCTTTTCTCACTTCCTAGCCCCTTTCGCCTCTGTGTCCTTTCCCTCAGCTGCTGTCGTTCTGTTTTTTCTGTCTCTGCTTATGTGTGTAAGTGTGTGTGTGTGTGTGTGTGTGTGTGTGTGTGTGTGTGTGTGTGTGTGCTCACCTATTTGTAGTTGCAGGGGTCGAGTCATAGCTCCTGGCCCCGAATCTTCACTGACTGCTACTAGGTCCCCTCTCTCCCTGCTCCATGAGCTTCATCAAACCTCGTCTTAAAACTATGTATGGTTCCTGCCTCCACTACGTCACTTTCTAGGCTATTCCACTTCTCGACAACTCTATGACTGAAGAAATACTTCCTAACATCCCTTTGACTCATAGGAGTCTTCAGCTTCCATATGTGACCCCTTTTTTCTGTGCCCCCTCTCTATCCACCTTATCTATTCCTCGCAGTATTTTATGTCTCCCCTAACCCTTCTGGCCTCTAGTGTCGTCAGGTCGATTTCCCTTAACCTTTCTTCGTAGGACAATCCCCTTAGCTCTGGGACCAGTCTTGTTGCAAACCTTTGCACTTTCTCTAGTTTCTTGACGTGCTTGACCAGGTGTGGGTTCCAAACTGGTGCTGCATACTCCAGTATAGGGCTGGATTCCTTAGTGAGGTATTGGAACGCTATTCTTAGGTTTGCCAGACGCCCGTATGATGCAGCAGTAATCTGATTGATGTATACCTCAGGAGATGTGCTCGGTATTATACTCACCCCAAGATCTATTTCCTTGAGTGGGGTTTGCAGTCTTTGGCCACCTAGACTATACTCTGTCTGCGGTCTTCTTTGCCCTTCCCCGATCTTCATGACTTTGCATTTGGCAAAGTCAGTTACTGGACCAGGGTTGTAGCCTGTGAAGTCTCTTTGTAGTTCTGCCTGATCCTCGACTGATTTAATTATTCTCATTACATTAACTTCACATCATCTGCAAACAGGGACACCATCTTCCACACCTCAGGTAGTTGCCAAGTTTCAATAGAAGTGTTGAAGATTTTTGTTAGTGGCACACAACATCTCTGCTCCCTCTCTAAGGACCCACGGAGATAATTCCTGTAGTGTGTGTGTGTGTGTGTGTGTGTGTGTGTGTGTGTGTGCATGTGTGTAGTGTATATTCACATGTATGTATGCATACATTCAAATACAGGCAAATTCGTAGGCTTTAAGTATACATCTAATCACGTATTTATTCTAAAATCTACACTTATGTATAGTACACAGTCGATTAAGACGCAATTAAGATTGTTGCAAAATTGTTGCAAATTTTAGATCATCATTCCATGAAATTCTTCTATGACTATGCAACTTATCTTGTACCTGCATAGTAACTAAGGCACCCAAGAGGCATGTGAGTGGTGTTTGAGTGACACGAGAAAGTTTTAGCTTTCAAGTCTTGGCGTTATGAAGATAATCGACATATTACTTAAGATTTAAGGTGCCACACGTGTTGTGAAAACTGTAAGAGCTTATAAACTTAATAAAATATCTGTAAGAGCTTATAAACTTAATAAAATATCTGTAAGAGCTTATAAACTTAATAAAATATCTGTAAGAGCTTATAAACTTAATAAAATATCTGTAAGAGCTTATAAACTTAAAAAAATATCTGTAAGAGCTTATAAACTTAATAAAATATCTGTAAGAGCTTATAAACTTAATAAAATATCTGTAAGAGCTTATAAACTTAATAAAATATCTGTAAGAGCTTATAAACTTAATAAAATATCAGTTCATTCAGTTAAACGGAATGAGAGCAAATACATGGGCTTGTGTAACGAATAAGTCAGGCTGTCACCCCCTGAGATGTATGACATATAGATCACAACAGCTAATTTATATAGAAAACTTACTGACTGAGTAGATAAAACAAAAAACAAAGAGAGGTGAACCACTCAATTTAATCTTAATAAGAGAACAACCTTAGATTACTATAAAACAGTGTGTGATGAATAAGAAAGGCGTAAACAAGAATGTTTGTTTAGCTCCGGCTGGTTTAACAAGTTCAAGTTTGATAATTGGTTACTATAAAGTTTTCTTGTGAAACTGCTTCAGCTGATCACACAGCATCATATTATTTATTTTCCTTGCTGGATTGCAGAAAATTATTTCAGAGGTTGACTACGAGGCTCAGCAAGTGTTTAATGCTGTTCAGACAACTGTGTATCGGAAGAAATTGTCAGTAAGAACTTACATCAGTCAGAAAGAAAAAAAAAAAGTGCAAAATGATTCAAGGCAGCAAAATAAATGTAATAAAATATTTTCTACAAATACGTTCTTTCAAATATTCATTGTTGTATTTGTAGATGAACACGCCATCATTCACATTGCTTCTTTGGGGTAATGCATCAGGCGATTGTAAGTGTAAGCCCATGGTTATTAACGACTACAAAACTCCTCGTGCTTTGAAAGGTGCAGATAACACCTCTTACCAGTAATTTGGAGGTGAAAGCGCCCGGCATGGACGACAAGAATGATTTTTTATTGACTAATTGATGTATCACTTTATTCCTGAAGAAACGTTTTATCTGCACAGCAAGAACCTTACATTCAAGGTTCTCTTCACTCTTGATAATTCCTGTGTTCATCCATAAACTTTGTAAAAGTTGCATTTCTACCTCCAAATGCATCTTAAATGCATCCACTGGATCGGGAAATTATTAGATCATCAAGGTGAAACTACACATGAAAAGAGATGAAAAAACGTTTGACATAAATTTAACATTACAGACACCATTAACTATGCAAGAAATGCACAGAATGAAGTGCCCCAATCAACATTAAATGAAGCCTGGGAAAAGATGTGGCATACTGTGGTGAATACTTCCACAGGTTCCCCATTGCTTGAGAGTCATGAGCAGGAAACAGTTCAGCTAGCAAGGAGATTACCAGATGATGGCTTTGAAGATATGGAGGATAATGATGTGAATGAGGTCTTAGAAGATGATGACCAAGACAAAGTGAAAAGGAAATGGTGGCAGAGTTCAATGCGCACATCCAATGGAAGCAGATGACAGAGGAAGATAAAACTTAAGAAAATTAGTTAAAATTGCAACAGTTACGTGAGAAGTTCCATGACGCAGCTAAACTAGCAGACGTTTTTCACTGAAGAAGACCCCATTCAAATCTAGGTACACTGCTCTGAAACATGGTCTACAGCTGCTAGTGATGCCTTTACACCACCTGTATAAAGTGATGAAGGGTAAAAGTGACCAGAACCCCATTATAGAAGTTCTCACTTCTCCAGTAAAGCCATCAACTTTAGTGCCAGAGCATCAACCATCTACCTCAGCCCAGTAGGGGCACATCATTCCACTGAAGTGTGCTCAAAATTATTAACCACAATGTAAGGTAAGAAATATAATTTGTATAACATTTGTAGCCTAAAGCAGTTCATTAAACATAGTACAACTCGGCAACTAGCTACACTTACATTATCATGTTTATATATTTACAGTATGGAGACCTATTTTTTTTTGCCGTATTTGCGAGGCAGTGTATGTCTCAGACTCCATTTTTCAAGAACGTAACTTTCGTCTTAACTGACGGTCTACTGTACATACACTTACACAAACATATGCATATACTCATGCAAACGCACAAACCCATTCATGTTTCGCTGCATTAGATTTTTTCTGTCCACCCTGTGATATTGTCCTAGCACCCTGTGGTATTGTCCTAGCACCCTGTGGTATTGTCCTAGCACCCTGTGGTATTGTCTTAGCACCCTGTGGTATTGTCCTAGCACCCTGTGATATTGTCCTAGCACCCTGTGGTATTGTCCTAGCACCCTTTGTGAAAGACGGAGCTGGGCTTAAGGAGTTACTTTTCTTTGATCTCTCAGTGACTCAAGTGCATCTCCTTTAATAAGTTTTCAGTTATTGTTTAAAACAAATAATGAAGTATTTTGAAAGAGTGGAAATAAGAATAATTTACCAATAGGTTTTTGATGTTTAAAACAGACCATCTTGTCAAGTTTTCCATGACTTTATGAATTCCTTACATCACGCTCCATGATAATTGGGCCCAGGATGTATGAATGGACCCGTGAGCCAGAAGCAAATGTGATTTGAAGCTGTTAAACAGTGCTTTGTTGTGTAACGTTAACTCCATTATTTCTCTAATATCTGTTCTCGATGATAAGTTGCCATTCAAAGTGAGATATCGTATAGGTTATGTTGAAAATGGTATGAAATCAATTTAATTACTGTTACTTAAAAGTACTGTTGAATTGGAGAAGAGCATCGACACCATGGCTAGCCCTTCTAGGGAAGGGTAGGAGCCAGAGCTTGCTATCATCTGCAGCTCACAAGACTGCCATTCCCATTAGCTCCCCTGGGGCGGGGAAGATGGCAGACCAGAGAGGATTAGCTTTTCCCTACGAGCCCCGTGAGGGCGGGGAATGTGGCTAGGCCTGGGGAGGTACTCCCATGGCAGACATTAGTCTGAGATACTCCCAAGAAAGGGAGCCAAGGCCGGGCCACCACTTGGAAAGGGCCCGGGCCTGGAGAGTACCGGCGAATCAAGAAGAAGAAGAAGGAGAAGAGCACATATTTATGCCATACTGTATTTACCTTTTTTTAGTAATATGAAAGTAACTTAAAAAAATAATATTTTTCTTAAATATTTGTTATTTATTTTCATTTTCTTATAACGACTAACACTTACAACCCTGTCCTTTATTTAGGCCCACTGGATCGAGGAGTACAACTTATTTATCGAAAGCCATTTGTCAAAATTTATTTGATATTAGCCCAATTTTAGCTACCATGACCCAGTTCATTAACTGCTGTAGTCATAATAGTTGAGTCTCTGGACAAGAAACACTTTTTACTCAGCCTCCAAGGTTGATCTCATCAAAGCTTAAACATTATAACCCAAATCATAATTAGCTAAAACACAGAAGTTTAAATCATTCTACAAACTGGACCAACTTGTTCCCCTAACTTGAGCTTACAAAAAATTAATGACTGAATCAATTACCCTTTCTGTTAACTAGTTAAGAAAGTCAGCCATCCTGATCATTCTTAGGTTGAGTGACTATTTATTGTCCTGATTGCTTTTAGTGAGGTTAATCAGCTTTTGTGAGATTCGCAATAGTTTATCAAAAAATTAAGGCCTCCACAACCACTTCATTAGTCAGACCAATAATTCAACCAGGCGAGAAACGAACACACTACCTTCACCTACAATCAGTTAGGTATCTTATTTGTCTTGCCACTAACACAAGGAGTGATCGAGCTACCACCAGAAGAATACATCTCAACTTTAAGACACCGGTTTTGTTACAGGATATCTTACCTTAAACTAGCAAAAGTTAGATAGCATGTCAGTCTCTCATTTAGCAGACATAGCGTCGAACCTGCAATAGCTGAATATAAAATGATTGAATTGAAGTAACTGGGTGTCTGACCTTAAGTTTGCGTGCTTCCGACTCGTAGACCTCCATAATGAAACTTTGTGGAAGACCGCCGTCGTAACCCTCATCACAGCCAACCTGAACGGCATCGATATCTTCATTAAGCACCGTGCAGTTCCTCAGCGCATCTGGTGGCCCTGTACACACCACCCATGACGGTATTACTGATCCTATGGAGGTATGTGAAGTGTATGGTGGAGGATGGTGGGTTAGGAGGAGGAGGACGAACATGAAGAGAAGGAAGATGAGGAGGAGGAAGAGGAAGAAGTGAAAGAGGAGCAGGAGTAGGAGGAAAAAGAGGAGGAAAAGGAAGGTACTAAAAACAAGACCACACTAGAGCAGTTGTTGATCATGTGTGTGTATAAGTTAATGCCAGCCTCTCTACAACACAGAACCTTACATTCCTTTGTAAGTTTTTTTGTTCTTTTCATTATGATTTTAAAAACGTCTTTATTTTAGCAATAGAAAATGTGATTTTTCACACTTTGCATATCAGAGTAAATTTTGCAATTCCTGATTATAACGAATGATAACCAAAACTATGACATATTTAGAAAACTAACAAAAGTGGAAAAAAAATATTTTGCTTCCATCGAAAGGAGTAGTAGCTAGCTAATATATATATATATATATATATATATATATATATTATTGTAACCACGAACAAGTGGTATTTACTCCTCGTTTAGGTTAGTACACCAAACGGGGAGGAGGATGAAATTACCTCTGAAGCAACCACACCATCGAATGTCCTCGGATCACGGTACAACACCTAGCTCTGCTGGGTGCGTGATTCTTGTAAGATTGTATGGGCCCGTGGGTTAGAGCGTCATGGAATTTTCGTTCATCATGAGGCGCATGCCGAATAGGTAAAACTTGCGATATTTAAATAGCAACGCTCCTCTAACCGAATACGACAAGCTAATATTTGTGTATGCAATAACATTCTGAACCTAAAGAAAAAAAATATTTCATTTTGTTTGTTTATTATTAAATTATTGAAAACTTATCTGAAATATATTTAGCAATGTATACAGGAGAAGGGGTTACAATCTTCTTGCTCCCGGCATTTTAATCGACTCTTACGACACGCATGGCTTACGGACGAAGAATTCTGTTCCACTTCCCCATGGAGATAAGAGGAAATAAGAACAATAACTAGTAAGAAAATAGAAGAAAACCCAGAGAGGTGTGTATATATATGTTTATAAATGAATGTGTAGTGTGACCTAAGTGTAAGTAGAAGTAACAAGACATACCTGAAATCTTGCATGTTTATGAGACAAAAAAAACACCAGCAATCCTACCATCATGTGAAACAATTACAGGCTTTCGTTTTATACTCACTTGACAGGACGGTAGTACCTCCCTGAGCGGTTGCTGTCTATAGATATAGATATATATATATATATATATACATACATGCATTTAGATCACAGTAAACAGGTGATATCACAATATGTAAAAAAAACTAGTTCCTACTATCATTAAACTTATTAAACTTTGTATTGTTGATGCAAGATTTGTATTTAATGATGAGTTTTACACTCAGAAGTTTGGTATGGCAAGAGAAATCCTCTTTCACTTGTTCTTAGTAATTTATACATGGAATTTTTCGGAACAAGATTGCATATCACAATCCTTACTAATAGACCTAAGTGGTATAGATATGGTGATGATATGTTGTGCCTTATACTTAAGAATGTAGACATAAACCATTTCCTTGTTAAATTAAATAGTTTAGCTCATTCTATAAATTCTACTGTTGAGTTCGAAGTAAAAAACTCATTGCCTTTCCTAGATGTTTTAATTATTAAAGGTAACAATGATTTTAAATTTTAAATTTACAGAAAACCTACAAATAACTGTTCCTATGTACACTATAATTCTTCACATCAAGATAAATTTATATTGTCAGTTTTCTTATCAATGTTTTTGAGAGCTTTACGTATTTGAAGTCCAGAGTTCATAGATGAAGAAATCTCTAAAATTTATGAAATAGCTAAGAAACGTAATTGATAAATCCTTTAAAATAGCTAGAAATACTTTTTACAATCCAAAAAAGGACAATCAACCTTATTCAACTAAAAATATGTTGGTTCTCCCTTATCATGAGAACTTGGTTGATATGCCTTCCCTTCTTAAGAATTTTAATATATATATATATATATATATATATATATATATATATATATATATATGTCGTGCCGATTAGGTAAAACTGGTCGATTAGCAAGAACTCATCTAAAATTAAGTCCTTTCTAAAATTTTCTCTTATACATTTAAAGATATATTTTTTCATATATATTAATGTAAGAATTTATAATTTTGTACCAGAGAAACTTTGAAAACCTACCTAACCTTATTACAACAAGCGCAATTTAATTTAGCCTAACCCAACAAAATATATTTTAGATACGTTAACATTAATTTAATAATAAACAAACACAATGAATATATTTATATATTTATATATATTTATTATATATATATATATATATATATATATATATATATATATATATATATATATATATATATATATGTCGTGCCGATTAGGTAAACTTGCGATTTTGGCTTAAATAGCAACGCTCACCTTCCATATAAGACAAGTGAAAATTTGTATGCATATCGCAAAATCATTCTGAACATAACGAAAAAATATATTCATTGTTTTGTTTATTATTAAATTAATGTTAAGTATCTAAATTATATTTGTTGGTTAGGCTAAATTAAATTGCCTTGTAAAAGGTTAGTAGTTTCAAAGTTTCTTGGCAAAATATAATTACATTAACATAAATGAAAAATATATCTTTAAACTATAAAGAAATAATTAGAGATTCTTAGATGACAGTTTTACTAATCGGCAGACATATATATATATATATATATGTCGTGCCGATTAGGTAAAACTTGCGATTTTGGCTTAAATAGCACGCTCACCTTGCCATATAAGAGAAGTGAAAATTTGTGTATGCAATAATTTCGCCAAAATCATTCTGAACATAACGAAAAATATATTTCATTGTGTTTGTTTATTTTTAAATTAATGTTAACGTATCTAAAATATATTTAGTTGGGTTAGCTAAATTAAATTGTTTGTTGTAATAAGGTTAGGTAGGTTTCAAAGTTTTCTGGTACAAAATTATAAATTCTTACATTAACATAAATGAAAAAATATATCATTAAACGTATAAGGAAAATTTTAGAAGGACTTAATTTTAGATGAGTTCTTGCTAATTATTCAAATTACATAATATATATATATATATATATATATATATATATATATATATATATATATATATATATATATATATATATATATATATATATATATATATATATATATATATGTCCGATTAGGTAAAACTGGTCAATTAGCAAGAACTCATTTAAAATTAAGTCCTTTCTAAATTTTCTCTTATACGTTTAAAGATATATTTTTTCATTTATGTTAATGTAAGAATTTATAATTTTGTACCAGAAACTTTGAAAACCTACCTAACCTTATTACAACAAGCAATTTAATTAGCTAACCAATTAAATATATTTTAGATACGTTAACATTAATTTAATAATAAACAAACACAATAAAATATATTTTTTCGTTATGTTCAGAATGATTTGGCGAAATTATTGCATACACAAATTTTCACTTGTCTTATATGGCAAGATAAGCGTTGCTATTTAAGCCAAAATCGTTTACCTAATTCGTGCACATATATATATATATATATATATATATATATATATATATATATATATATATATATATATATATATATATATATATATATATATATATATGTCGTGCCGATTAGGTAAAACTGGTCAATTAGCAAGAACTCATTTAAAATTAAGTCCTTTCTTAAATTTTCTCTTATACGTTTAAAGATATATTTTTTTCATTTATGTTAATGTAAAAATATATAATTTTGTACCAAGAGAAACTTTGAAAACCTACCTAACCTTATTATAACAAGCACAATTTAATTTAGCCTAACCCAACTAAATATATTTTAGATACGTTAACATTAATTTAATAATAAACAAACACAATGAAATATATTTTTTTCGTTAGGTTCAGAATGATTTTGGCGAAATTATTGCATACACAAATTTTCACTTGTCATATATGGCAAGGTGAGCGTTGCTATTTAAGCCAAAATCCCAAGTTTTACCTAATCGGCACGACATATATATATATATATATATATATATATATATATATATATATATATATATATATATATATATATATATATATGTCGTGCCGATTAGGTAAAACAGGTCAATTAGCAAGAACTCATCTGAAATTAAGTCCTTTCTAAAATTTTCTCTTATACGTTTAAAGATATATTTTTTTCATTTATGTTAATGTAAGAATTTATAATTTGTACCAAGAGAATCTTTGAAAACCTACCTAACCTTATTATAACAAGCGCAATTTAATTTAGCCTAACCCAACTAAATATATTTTAGATACGTTAACATTAATTTAATAATAAACAAATACAATTAAATATATTTTTTTCATTATGTTCAGAATGATTTTGGCGAAATTATTGCATACACAAATTTTCACTTGTCTTATATGGCAAGAAGAGCGTTGCTATTTAAGCCAAAATCGCAAGTTTTACCTAATCGGCACGACATATATATATATATATATATATATATATATATATATATATATATATATATATATATTATTGTAACCACGAACAAGTGGTATTTACTCCTCGTTTAGGTTAGTACACCAAACGGGGAGGAGGATGAAATTACCTCTGAAGCAACCACACCATCGAATGTCCTCGGATCACGGTACAACACCTAGCTCTGCTGGGTGCGTGATTCTTGTAAGATTGTATGGGCCCGTGGGTTAGAGCGTCATGGAATTTTCGTTCATCATGAGGCGCATGCCGAATAGGTAAAACTTGCGATATTTAAATAGCAACGCTCCTCTAACCGAATACGACAAGCTAATATTTGTGTATGCAATAACATTCTGAACCTAAAGAAAAAAATATTTCTTTGTTTGTTTATTATTAAATTATTAACTATCTGAAATATATTTAGCAATTATACAGGAGAAGGGGTTACAATCTTCTTGCTCCCGGCATTTTAATCGACTCTTACGACACGCATGGCTTACGGACGAAGAATTCTGTTCCACTTCCCCATGGAGATAAGAGGAAACAAGAACAATAACTAGTAAGAAAATAGAAGAAAACCCAGAGAGGTGTGTATATATATGTTTATAAATGAATGTGTAGTGTGACCTAAGTGTAAGTAGAAGTAACAAGACATACCTGAAATCTTGCATGTTTATGAGACAAAAAAAACACCAGCAATCCTACCATCATGTGAAACAATTACAGGCTTTCGTTTTATACTCACTTGACAGGACGGTAGTACCTCCCTGAGCGGTTGCTGTCTATAGATATAGATATATATATATATATATATATATATATATATATATCATGCATTTAGATCACAGTAAACAGGTGATATCACAATATGTAAAATAAACTAGTTCCTACTATCATTAAACTTATTAAACTTTGTATTGTTGATGCAAGATTTGTATTTAATGATGAGTTTTACACTCAGAAGTTTGGTATGGCAAGAGAAATCCTCTTTCACTTGTTCTTAGTAATTTATACATGGAATTTTTCGGAACAAGATTGCATATCACAATCCTTACTAATAGACCTAAGTGGTATAGATATGGTGATGATATGTTGTGCCTTATACTTAAGAATGTAGACATAAACCATTTCCTTGTTAAATTAAATAGTTTAGCTCATTCTATAAATTCTACTGTTGAGTTCGAAGTAAAAAACTCATTGCCTTTCCTAGATGTTTTAATTATTAAAGGTAACAATGATTTTAAATTTTAAATTTACAGAAAACCTACAAATAACTGTTCCTATGTACACTATAATTCTTCACATCAAGATAAATTTATATTGTCAGTTTTCTTATCAATGTTTTTGAGAGCTTTACGTATTTGAAGTCCAGAGTTCATAGATGAAGAAATCTCTAAAATTTATGAAATAGCTAAGAAACGTAATTGATAAATCATTTAAAATAGCTAGAAATACTTTTTACAATCCAAAAAAGGACAATCAACCTTATTCAACTAAAAATATGTTGGTTCTCCCTTATCATGAGAACTTGGTTGATATGCCTTCCCTTCTTAAGAATTTTAATATATATATATATATATATATATATATATATATATATATATATATATATATATGTCGTGCCGATTAGGTAAAACTGGTCGATTAGCAAGAACTCATCTAAAATTAAGTCCTTTCTAAAATTTTCTCTTATACATTTAAAGATATATTTTTTTCATATATATTAATGTAAGAATTTATAATTTTGTACCAAGAGAAACTTTGAAAACCTACCTAACCTTATTACAACAAGCGCAATTTAATTTAGCCTAACCCAACAAAATATATTTTAGATACGTTAACATTAATTTAATAATAAACAAACACAATGAAATATATTTATATATTTATATATATTTATATATATATATATATATATATATATATATATATATATATATATATATATATATATATATATATATATATATATGTCGTGCCGATTAGGTAAAACTTGCGATTTTGGCTTAAATAGCAACGCTCACCTTGCCATATAAGAGAAGTGAAAATTTGTGTATGCAATAATTTCGCCAAAATCATTCTGAACATAACGAAAAAATATATTTCATTGTGTTTGTTTATTATTAAATTAATGTTAACGTATCTAAAATATATTTAGTTGGGTTAGGCTAAATTAAATTGCGTTTGTTGTAATAAGGTTAGGTAGGTTTTCAAAGTTTCTCTTGGTACAAAATTATAAATTCTTACATTAACATAAATGAAAAAAATATATCATTAAACGTATAAGAGAAAATTTTAGAAAGGACTTAATTTTAGATGAGTTCTTGCTAATTGACCAGAATTACATAATCGGCACGACATATATATATATATATATATATATATATATATATATATATGTCGTGCCGATTAGGTAAAACTGGCGATTTTGGCATAAATAGCAACGCTCACCTTGCCATATAAGACAAGTGAAAATTTGTGTATGCAATAATTTCGTAAAATCATTCCGAACATAATGAAAATATATATTTCATTGTGTTTGTTTATTATTAAATTAATGTTAACGTATCTAAAATATATTTAGTTGGGTTAGACTAAAATAAATTGTGCTTGTTGTAATAAGGTTAGGTAGGTTTTCAAAGTTTCTCTTGGTACAAAATTATAAATTCTTACATTAACATAAATGAAAAAAATATATCTTTAAACGTATAAGAGAAAATTTTAGAAAGAACTTAATTTTAGATGAGTTCTTGCTAATTGACCAGTTTTATCTAATCGGCACGACATATATATATATATATATATATATATATATATATATATATATATATATGTCGTGCCGATTAGGTAAACTGGCCAATTAACAAGAAGTCAATTAAAATTATATCCTTTCTAAAATTTTCTCTTATACGTTAAAAGCTATATATTTTCATTTATGTTAATGTAAATTATAATTTTGTACCAAGATAAACTTGAAACCTACCTAACCTTATTACAACAAGCGCAATTTAGCTAACCCATAAATATATTTTAGAACTTAACGATAATTTAATAATAAACAAACACAATGAAATATATTTTTCGTTATGTTCAGAATAATTTTGGAGAAATTGTGCATAAACAAATTTTCACTTGTCTTATATGGCAGTAACGTATTTAAGCCAAAATCCAAGTTATACCTAATCGGACGACAATATATATATATATATATATATATATATATATATATATATATATATATATATATATATATATATATATATATATATATGTCGTGCCGATTAGGTAAAACTTGCGATTTTGGCTTAAATAGCAACGCTCACCTTGCCGTATAAGACAAGTGAAAATTTGTGTATGCAATAATTTCGCCAAAATCATTCCGAACATAATGAAAAATATATTTCATTGTGTTTGTTTAAAGTTAAATTAATGTTAACGTATCAAAAATATATTTAGTTGGGTTAGGCTAAATTAAATTGCGCTTGTTGTAATAAGGTTAGGTAGGTTTCCAAAGTTTATCTTGGTACAAAATTATAAATTTTACATTAACATAAATGAAAAAATATATCTTTAAACGTATAAGAGAATAATTTAGAAATGACTTAATTTTAGATGAGTTCTTGCTAATTGACCAGTTTTACCTAATAGGTAAAACTGGTCATTAGCAAGAACTCATCTAATAAGTCCTTTCTAAAATTTTCTCTTATACGTTTAAGATATTTTTCAATGTTAATGAAAAATTATAATTTTGTTCCAAGAGAACTTTGAAACCTACCTAACCTTACAACAAGCGCAATTTAGCTAACAACTAAATATTTAGATACGTTAACAATAATTTAATAATAAACAAACACAATGAATATATTTTTCGTTAGGTTCAGAATGATTTTGCGAAATTATTGCATACACAAATTTTCACTTGTCTTATATGGCAGGTGAGCGTTGCTATTTAAGCCAAAATCAAAGTTTTACCTAATCGGCACGTATATATATATATATATATATATATGTCGTGCCGATTAGGTAAAACTGGTCAATTAGCAAGAACTCATTTAAAATTAAGTCCATTCTAAAAATTTCTCTTATACGTTTAAAGATATATTTTTTCATTTATGTTAATGTAAGATTTAAAATTTTGTACAAGAGAAACTTTGAAAACCTACCTAACCTTATTACAACAAGCGCAATTTAATTTAGCCTAACCCAACTAAATATATTTTAGATACGTTAACATTAATTTATTAATAAACAAACACAATGATATATATTTTTTCGTTATGTTCAGAATGATTTTGGCGAAATTATTGCATACACAAAAATAACTTGTCATATATGGCAAGAAGAGCGTTGCTATTTAAGCCAAAATCGCAAGTTTTACCTAATCGGCACGACATATATATATATATATATATATATATATATATATATATATATATATATATATATATATATATATATGTCGTGCCATTAGTATAAACTTCTCTTTGGTTAAATAGCAACGCTCCCTGCCATATAGAATGAAATTTGGAAGCTAATGCCAATAATTTCTGGCCGATAACCAACTATCTTGTGTTTGTTTATTATAAATTATGGTAACTGTATCT
>WNWK01003796.1:110000-132500 GCA_009830355.1 Cherax destructor
GAAGTGATTGGGCTTGATGGGGGGTTGTTGTGATAACTGTTATGTGGTGTGAGTTCTGAAAGTTGGGAGCATTTTCGAGGTTATGATAACTGTGTTATGTGTTGTGAGTTGTGGGTATTATAACTGAAAAGTTGAGAAAGAAAATTGTGATCTGTTAGGGGTTGTTGGGGATTATGGGTGAAAAAAATGGATAGTTCACTTTAGTTTAAAACGAAGTGTGGAATTTTTTAGGTTATCCTGGGTTAAGCATCATTGGACGGCAGTGTGTGTGGGGAGGGTGGTGGGGACACAGAGTGAGATGAAAGGGGAGTGAGGTGCAGGGTAGGGAGATTGGGTAATGGTGGATAGTGGGGGTGTGAGAGAATGTGTGTACTAGAGAAAATGTATCTTTTTGTGCAAGTACTGTATCTTTTTGTTTTATTCTCGAAAAAAAGGAAAAAAGTGTCATAAGAATAAAACTATGAAAAATGAGTTTGTGTAATGATTCGCCTTTGTTTACTTACCTCTTATTTGAATTATTTCGCCATTGTATTAATTTTCCAGTTGTACACTTACCACTTACTTGCATTACCACTTGAAATACCTCTTCCAATACCGACTGATTGAAATATGTACCCTCTTCATGGCTCATGACATGACATGGTTTCATGACACATAAGTGTTTACCAACAAAAAAAATTGAGTTATCCTACCACGAATGTGTTTACCAATTGAGAACATACCACTCGGTGGTAAAGTATTGATTTACCAGTTGTATACTCACCTCTGTATTGAATGATTTCACCTCTGTGTTGAATTACCATTTGAATCTTATGAGTAAATTACACATAGGTGTTTACCCATTGAGAGAAACATAATGAAATGACACATAGGTGTATACCACAGAGAGAAATTCGAAAATTTTAAGGGGTAAGTTCATTATATAGGATTAAAAAAAAATTAAATGGTAACTCTAAAATGTAGGACCCAGGAGCACCACCCTAGGGTAACCCCCAACAATTAAAAAAAAAAAAAAAAAAAAAAAAAAAAATGTTTTAAAACTTGTACCAGGAGCAGAAGCTCGATCTTAAGGTAACCAAAAAAAAAATAAACGAAAAATTTTGGAAATATAAAAAAAAAAATATGAGAGACCCAAAAAGTGGTAAAATATGGCCCAGAGAATTCGAGGGTAACTAAAAAAATAGCAGATTTCAAGGAAAAAGAGGTGAGAGTTAATTAAGGAGGTTGGTTAAAACTCGATCCAAGGAGATGGAGCAGGTATGGAAGTGAGGAGAAACTTCGTTTAATCACATATGAATGATAAAACTTGATCCGAGGAATTGGAGACTCCAAAAAATCGAAACATCTGGAAAAGTTGGCTATACTTTCTAAAAAATGCGTAAATTTGGCAACACTGGAGAAACAATCTAAATTTGGCACCATTCTCAAAAAAAAAAAAAAAAAAATGATAAGAAAAGATGGCAACACCTCCGAAAAATAATTGGAAAAAAGATGGCAACACTGGCAACTCCCGATGGAATATGTCCCTAGGGGGCAGAGGGGCAGAGTCAGGGGGCAGAGCAAAAAAACAAAAAAAAAATAATATATATATATATATATATATATATATATATATATATATATATGTGTGTGTGTGTGTGTGTGTGTGTGTGTGTGTGTGTGTGTGTGTGTGTGTGTGTGTGTGTGTGTGTGTGTGTGTGTGTGTGTGTGTGTGTGTGTGTGTGTGTGTGTGTGTGTGTGTGTGTGTGTGTGTGTGTGTGTGTGTGTGTGTGTGTGTGAAAAACGGGGCTCCAAAAAAAGGGGGGCTGAGCTCCCATTCGAGAAAAAAAATGTGGGGCAGAACCCCCTACTCAAAAAGTTGAGCAATCTGGGACAAAACCCCCTACTATATATATGTCGTGCCGAATAAGTAAAACTGGTCAATTGGCAAGAACGTGTTTAAATTTAAGTCCTTTCTAAAATTTTCTCTTATACATTAAAATATGTTTATTTTTTTCATTTATGTTAATGTAAAAATTAATAATTTTGTACCAAAAGAACCTTAGAAAAGTTAGCTAACCTTATTATAACAAGCGCAATTTCATTTAGCCTAATCCAAATAAATATATTTTAGATAAGTTTAAAATTATTTAATAATAAACAAACACAATGAAATATATATTTTTTAGGTACAAAGTGATTTTTGCGAAATTATTGCATGCACAAATTTTCGCTTGCCTTATTCGGCAAGAAGAACATTGTTAAGAACGTTGGTACCACTATACTCTCAATCTACTCTTTGCTTCTATGGGTAATGTTCTTTGCCTCCACAGACTCCTCAGTGCTCCACTCACCTTTTTTCTCTCATAAATTCTATGTTTCACCTCATCATTCATAGATTCATCTACTGACAAGTTCACTCCCACATATCTGAATACATCTTTATACATTCACTTCATCTTTTTCGTCTTCTTCATCTTATTATTTATTACTTTTATTATTATATATTATCTTTATTATTTTAATGTTAGGTTAAGTTGAATAATATTTTGATTAATTTTATCATGTTAGGTTAGACGGACTTAGGTTAAGCTAGTTTTAATTTGCTTAGATTAGAGCAGGTTAAGTTTGGTTTGCCTGTGTCTGGTTACATAATGGTTTTGTAAAAAGATTAGGTAATGAGAGGTTAGATTAGACTAAATTAGTTTTGATTATGTTGGGTTAGATAGGGGTTGGCTTGATTTAGTTAAGTAAGGGTAAATTGAGTTATGGTAAGCAAGCAGAAGTTACAACAATTTGAATACTGGTAGATGTGGTCAGTTTTGGTAAAGTTTGGTCAGAATAGGTTAGATTATGTTAGGCTAAGGATAGGTTAGTTAACCTTAGTGTAGATTAGGTTAGGTGAGGCCATGTCATATTAGGCCAAATAGTGCTTGGTTAGGTTAGGTTAGTTAGTCGAAATTAGATTAGGTTTGTAACAAAAAAAGGCACAATACCGTGACTGGAACAATACACAAATAACCCGCATATAGAAGAGAGGAGCTTACCACGACGTTTCAGTCCAACTTGGACCATTTACAAAGTCACACTGACAAAAAAAACTTGCTGTAGGTTCGCCGGTACTGCCGGCCCTTGTCTTCTCCAGATGGTGACACGGCGAGCAGCAAAAAGAAGGGAGGGAGGGAGTTTATATAGGCAGCCGAGAGGGGCGGAAACAAGAGAAAGTGGTAAAGGAGTAATAGTAGTAGTAGTAGTAGTAGTGGTAGTGGAGTCAGTCATACTCCCTTCTGACAAAGGTAATTCGGTAGTTATCCTTGATCGTGAGGATTACCTCCGTAAAGCCGACGTCTTGCTCTCTGACTCACGTACCTACGCTCCCCTCGTTTCCAACCCTCTTGATCGCATCAAGAGAACTTTCAACAAGAAACTAAGGACTCTCTCCGACCTTTGTCCTTTTGACTTTAAACTTGTTCAACGTTTTCGTGTCATCTGTCCATATCTGCTCTATTTCTATGGCCTTCCCAAAAACTCACAACCCTGATATTCCTCTACGTCCCATCATATCATCTCGAGGTTTTGTCTCTTATTCTCTTGGAGCTCCTGCCCATGCCGCTCCTCGAGGACAAGGGATGCGACCGGCCAGTCGATGGGTACACCGTGCCACCGCCATGGGCACCGGAACCTGTCGTAATCCACCTTGCAAACCTTCCAGCCAGCAAGCGTCACTGTCCACAGCGCGTGCTGCAGCGGAGCATCCCGGGTGTGCAGTGTACTACACTGATGGATCAAGAGACCCCGAGGCCGGCCGCACGGGTTCCGGGATATATCACTCCTCCCTAACGGCCGGCTGGCGCCTCCCAGACCACTGCAGCATCCTACAGGCAGAACTCCACGCCATCCAGAGGGCCATCCAACATGCGCTCCTGGAACACCACCAACCTCCAGTCATCCACGTCGACTCCAGGGCGGCGATACAGGCCATCATGCATAGGGAGCCCAAGGATAACATCCGGCTCCTCACCACCATCAGAAGAGACCTACATTCACTTGACGAGCAGGGCCGGCAAGCAACAATCAATTGGATACCAAGCCACATCGACCTTGCTGGGAATGATGCGGCGGATGGGGCAGCTAAGTCTGCCACACTTGCGGCCCAACCTGCGACTACAATTGCCATTAGCCGCAGGCAGGTGCACCTGGGGGCAGCTTCGGCAGCCAGACGCCCACTACCAGCACCGGGAGCATCTCGGAGCCGGCACTGGTATGACAGAGCGACACGTAGGAGCCCCACCAAACATGAGGAAACTGAACAGGGAGCTGCAAGTCAGCGTCCACCGCCTGCGCCTCGGCTACCCTACTGCAAAGCGCCTCATCGAACGCATGAGTGAGGAGCTTTGCCGCCACTGCGACCGGATGGTTCCAAAGCCTCTAGTTCACTACATGCTTGACTGTCCTGCGACGACGTCCATCCGCCGCAGGCACTTCCCGATGGCACCTGGGGATCTGACCCACGAGGACAAAGCAGCCCGGCTGGTTTACCTGGCCACCCATGACTTGAAGACACTGCTCCTAGTCCTAGCCACCCACCCGGCCCCTCGATGACGACGCCGGAGAACCCCGACGACGACCAAGACTACCCACTACAGCTATTCTTTCTCTCACTTCCTTCTTTCTTATCCCCCCATCCTTCTTCTTCCTATGTAGGTAGAACCACAGCCTGAAGTACCAAGATCTGCTGATGAAGATGCGACATCAGAAGACACTCCCCACCATGGGGAGCCACAGCAAGAGAAAAGAAGAAGTCAACCCCCACCCAGGGGCCCCCAAGAAAGAAGAAAGAAGAAGATGACCGACACCCTCTACCCAGGGGGCCAATGCCGGGTCACCATTTGGAGAAGACCCGGGCCGGATGTACCGGCGAACATACAACAACAATTATTTTTGTTAGTGTGACTTTGTAAATGGTCCAAGTCGGACCGAAACGTCGTCGTAAGCTCCTCTCTTCTATATGCAGGTTATTTGTTAGTCGAAATTAGATTAGGGTTGGTTAGGTTAGGTTAGACTACATTAGGTTATTTGAAGATAAAAGATTAGCATATGCATTACTCAAAACTTCAACAAAGCATCTTTAATATACATTGTGCACAGTAGGATAATACTATATTTAGCAATAGAACCGTAACTGCACAGCTAGGATATTAGCTACTACATCATCAAGCTAGCTTAGTGAAACCTCACCTGCAGGGAAGATCTTGAAGACGCAAGGCTCTCGCTGCTGCCCCACAGAGTTGGCAGCCCAACACAACAAGAAGCCGTAGTCCATCTGTGTGTGGGGAGTGTATGTCACCTGGTGGGAGTGAGTCAAACTATTAGAATATGGGGCGTGTTAACGACAGGAAGTCTTGTATCTGTGAGGATATAAGTGCAAGCGAGAGAAAAGGAGGGTATAGTGAGATAAAGACTGTTATGCAGAGGGAGGGAAGGTGTGGTGATAGGCATAGGCAAAGGGTGAGTAGTGTTAAGGCTAATGAAAGTGGTGCTTGAGGGAGATGGAGTGGTGTAAAGCAGAGAGAGAAATAAAGAGAGAGAGAGAGAGAGAGAGAGAGAGAGAGAGAGAGAGAGAGAGAGAGAGAGAGAGAGAGAGAGAGAGGAAGAGGAGATGTATGACAGAGGGAGAGTGGGGTAGAGGAAGAATGAATTTAGGCACATGGTAGGTGATGTTAGGCAAGAAGTTAATGTTAAGCAGGAGAGTGGAGTTACACAGTTAGGAGGGTGATAAGCATGATACAAATGATTTTACACAAGTACATTGAGAGACAACACAATAAGTGTTCAGGGCCAAAGACTGTTCAACTGCCTCCCAGCATACATAAGGGGGATTACCAATAGACCCCTGGCTGCCTTCAAGAAGGCACTGGACCGGCACCTAAAGTCGGTACCTGACCAACCAGGCTGTGGTTCGTACGTCAGTTTGCCTGCGGCCAGCTGTAACAGCCTGGTTGATCAGACCCTGATCCACCATGAGGCCTGGTCTCAGACCGATCCGCGGGGGCGTTGAACCCCGAAACCCTCTCGTAAACTCCAGGTAAACATACCAAATACAGATATCATTGGCAGTTGTTTTAGCAATTTCCGCATCTCTAAAAAATGGTACTCATTTAAAGGGAGACATGTGTAATTTATCCAAAGAAAGACATAACAAGGGGCTTTCTATATAGAAGTATGTCATTGATGTCAGCTTGGCCTGTATACCTTGTACCATTTCGAAATAAAGATATTACTGTGAATTTTATTTTCATAATTTTCCTATATGTAGAACATATAAATGAATATCATAATTGCATATTAAAATGTGATGCTATTTGGACCCTTCGAGAAATTTTAAGTAAAGGGGGGTGTGGAACAGCGAGGGGGAGGGTGACGCAGTAGAGACACCATATTGACTTCAATGTGTGAACACTGGACTGAATTGTGCAGTGTAATTAAGCATTCTCGAAGGTCAATTGGTGTATATCTGGCTCAATCTATAATTTAAAAATTACTGACACGTTCCTGCTGAAGAATTTGGATAAATAATGTAGAAAACCCTTACAATTCGGCAACAAGGACAGAAAAATAGAGGACGCCATTTGTAATTTGTGAACACTGGTTGTTGTAAAAAATTCTGCTAATAATCCAGCATCTTCCGAGCCAAATTGGGGTGTTTGGGCCTGAGTTTGCAATTAGGAACCTGTGTTAATGTCCGCTGCTGAAGAATTGGTATGGGAAATTTGTGGGACCTCAAGAATTACGTGTGAATGGCGGAAGATAAGGGATATGAACATCACTCACAGGGAAGTGCACCATTAGTCCTTGTATTCAGATCTCTAGCTGGCCAGTGTAGTCTAGGTGTCAGGCCGGTGTTGTGGTATGATCCATCTAGTACAGTAACTAAATGGTAAGTGGTAATACAAATTTCTTTTGTGTATCCAGCAAGCCTAATCATATACAGTCTACATTATTTTATAAACTACCATTATTGATATTAATGTTTAATACTGTAATTATTAATTTAATGTCAGGTCTAGCTTTTTGTGAGAGCGGTGAAGAAGTGAGCATCGAAGGAGTTACAGTTTGGCGACCTACTGTGACTTAAGTCCCACTTATCTCACCCAAATTACTTGCCTGTAATAATTCAGGTAATACCCTGCAAACCGCATGTAGGTAATTTGCTCACATAATAATAATAATAATTCACAATTATTATTATTGTAGTGATTAGAATAATTTTGACAGCGCTAAATTACTCATGACAGTTAAATTAGACACATATGCAACACTTGGGTATCTTTATTGAGGAAACGTTTCGCCACACAGTGGCTTCATCAGTCCAAAACAAAGTAGAAAGGTGTAAGGAGAGGAGGAGTTTGAGGTTATCAGTCCCTCGGCCTGGAGTCGATGTGTTCAGTCCATCAATCTTGTTAGAAGTGTAGCACAAGGCCGTAGAGGTGGCTTATATGCTGTAATCAGGTGAGATGCAGCAGGAGGAGGCAGGTCACAGTGGTATCAACCACTAGTCGAAGTAAGTCCTTGTCCAAAGGTTTGGACAAATGTTGAAGAATCCCTTTGTATCAAGATCCCAAGAAGTTGCAGTGTCAGACAGGATGTAGATGAATGGTTCAGAGAACCGACAAGTTGTTAAATTAGACACATATGCAACACTTGGGTATCTTTATTGAGGAAACGTTTCGCCACACAGTGGCTTCATCAGTCCAAAACAAAGTAGAAAGGTGTAAGGAGAGGAGGAGTTTGAGGTTATCAGTCCCTCGGCCTGGAGTCGATGTGTTCAGTCCATCAATCTTGTTAGAAGTGTAGCACAAGGCCGTAGAGGTGGCTTATATGCTTTCTACTTTGTATTGGACTGATGAAGCCACTGTGTGGCGAAACGTTTCCTCAATAAAGATACCCAAGTGTTGCATATGTGTCTAATTTATAACTTGTCGGTTTTCTCTGAACACATGACTACCTCTTCTTATTAACAAAAAACGTACCAGCCTAACAATTATCTCTGATCTCTATCAGAAAACTATTTTTACTTACCATACTAAGAGTCAGATTGTCTGATATGTGAACCTCTGGGATGTCGGTGGTCGCCACTGTGTTGTTGAACACCCAGCTGAAGGTCACATGTTGTGGGTGGGCATCCACGTCACAGGTGACGTTAACCATCTCGTTGCGAGCGACGCCATATACCCAGCGCTGCCCAGGCCGACACACAGGCGAGTCTGCACAAGAATTCCTCACGATTATTATATGTGAATGTATTTCAAAAATATCTAGAACATGGCATGTTCTAGTTATCCATGAACATGACTATCCATGGATATCCATGAACATGACTTGTCATGTTCATGGATTTTTATTTTCTTCGTCTCTTGCTGCTGCTGCTGCACATTTTTGTCCTCTTATTCTGTATTAGGAGTTATAATGAATTAGATTTTCCAACTCCTTTAGAATCGCCCGCTATATTTGGGGTGAGACATCAGTCTCGGGGATTTTAAAGGGTTATCTATGCCAGTAAAATATGCAGAAAACACTGAAATGTAATTTATGATTGTAATATGGTATTAACACAGATATCATGAACAAAAGATTAGATATCAGGTTTGAGGGAGAGAGTATGGAGAAGGTGAATGTATTCAGATATTCAGGAGTGGGTGTGTCAGCAGACGGGTCTATAAAAGATGAGGAGAAACATTGAATTGACGAAGGGAAAATGGTGAGTGGTGCACTGTGGAGTCTGTGGAGACAAAGAACTTTTTCCATGGAAGCAAAGAAGGGAATGTATGAATGTATGTATACCAACACTCTAATATGGGTGTGAAGCATGGGTGGTGAATGTTGCAACAAGGAGAAGGCTGGAGGCAGTTTAGATGTCGTGTCTGAGGGCAATGTGTGGTGTGAATATAATGCAGAGAATTCGTAGTTTGGAAATCAGGAGGAGGTGCTGGATTACCAAAACTATTATCCAGAGGGCTGAGGAGGAATTATTGAGGTGGTTCGGGCAT
The DNA here is from genome assembly GCA_009830355.1 of Cherax destructor. NCBI lineage: Eukaryota > Metazoa > Arthropoda > Malacostraca > Decapoda > Parastacidae > Cherax > Cherax destructor. The sequence continues at coordinate 119,027 of WNWK01003796.1, forward strand.
GTAGAGAGGATGAAACCAAATAGAATGAATTCGAGAGTATATAAATATGTAGTGGAGGGAAGGTGGGGTAGAGGTGAGCCTAGGAAAGGTTGGAGGAAGGGGGTAAAGGAGGTTTTGTGTGAAAGGGGCTTGGGCTTCCAGCAAGCGTGCTAGTTAGAAACGAATAGACAAATGGTATTTACGACATAACGTGCTGTTGGAGTGTGAGCAGGGTAATATATATGAAGGGATTCAGGGAAGCTGTCAGGCCGGACTTGAGTCCTGGAGATGGGAAGTACAGTGCCTGCACTCTGAAGGAAGGGTGTTAATGTTGTAGTTTTATAACTGTAGTGTTAATGCGCCTCTGGCCAGACTGTGAATGATGGTGATTTTTTTTTCTTTTTCTGGCCACCCTGACTTGGTGGGAGACAGCCAATGTGTTAATAAAAAAATAAATATGAAAAGATAGAAGGGTGGATAAACTGAGAGTCCGATACGACCTGTGCTTCACACCCATATATGAAAATTGGTACTACTGTACTTTTATACATTACCTTCTTTGCTTCCAAGGATAACGTTCTTTGTTTCCACACACTCCTCAGTGTTCCACTCACCTTTTTTCCCTCATCATTTCCATTTTTCACCTCGTTTTTCATATACCCTTCTGCTGACAAGTTCACTTCCACATATCTGAATACATTAACTTTCCCCGTACTCCCTCTTCAATCTGATATTCAGTCGTTCATTGCCTAATTCCTTCATGCATTTTTAATTTTGTATTTTTACATTCCCTTTCAAACACGTTCACCAATCACTGCAACTTCTCTTCAGAATCTCTCAAAAGCACAGTGTCATCAGCATAAAGCAACTATGCCAACAACTCCCACTTTGTGTTAGATTCTTTATGTCTTAATCACAAACCTCTAGACAGCACCTGAACATTCACTTCTCTTGCAACCTCATCTATAAATATACAGTGATATCACGCACCCCACACCCTTGGCCTGCTTTTACTGGAAAATAATCTCCCTCTCTCCTACATACTCTAACCTGAGCCTCACTATCCTCATAAAAGCATTTAACTGTTTTCAGTAACCTACCACTTATAACATACATTTGCAACGTCTGCAGTCTTGTAGCACTTCGTTGTATTTATAAACAAAATAAAAGGCAGGAGCGCATTTTAAGTATTTTTTTTTATTTCGGTCAAAATTAAGATAAATTTGACATACTCCAATGAACTTAATGTTTCTTAAATTCTTATTATTTTTTATGGTCACAGTTACTGTATACTCTGTTTTAAATGTTCAATTATAATGTAAGAAACATTACGTATAAAAAGACACATTACCGTGACTGGAATATCTACCTGGAGTCTACCTGGATAACATTCCGGGGATCAACGTCCTCGCGGCCCGGTGTATGACCAGGCCTCCCGGTGGATCAGGGCCTGATCAACGAGGCTGTTACTGCTGGCTGCACGTAGTCCAATGTTCGAACCATAGCCCGGTTGATCTGGCACTGACTTTTGGTATCTGTCCAGCTCCCTCTTGAAGGCAACCAGAGGTCTACAGTATACAAGCTTCCTCTACGCACATATGCTGTATATTATTCAAGATTGATGGACTGACAACATCGACTCAAGATTGAGGGCCTGACCACCTCAAAACTCCTCCTGTTTTTCACGATTCTCCTTTGTATGGACTGATGAAGCCACTGTGTGGCGAAACGTTTCCTCAATAAAGATACCCAAGTGTTGCATAGGTGTCTAATTTACCAACCAGAGGTCTACTGGTAATTCCCCTTCTGGCTGATGGGAGGCTGTTGAACAGTCTTGGGCCCCGGACACTTATTGTGTTTTCTCTTAGTGTACAAGTGGCGCCCCTACTTTTCACTGGGGATACGTTGCACCGTTTGCCAAGTCTTTTGCTTTCGTATGGAGTTATTTCTGTGTGCATATTAGGGACCAGTCCTTCCAGAATCTTCCAGGTGTATTCTAGCCTAGAGAGAACAAGTGATTTAAAAAGGATCATCATTGGCTTAGCATCTCTTGTTTTGAATGTTCTCATTATCCATCCTATCAGTTTCCTCGCAGATGTGATAGTGGCATTGTTGTGGTCATTGAAGGTGAGGTCTTCGAACATTACCACACCCAGGTCCTTCACATTACTTTTCCGCTCTATTGTGTGATTAGAGTTTGTAGTATACTCAGTCCTAGCTATTATTTCCTCCAGTTTTCCATAACGTAGTTGGAATTTGTCTTCATTGAATATTGGAAAACTTGGTTTATATCTTCTTGGAGATTTGCCGTGTCCTCAATGGATGACAGTCTCATGCACATCCTAGTATCATCTGCAAAGGATGATACAGTGCTGTGGTTTACATCTCTGTCTATGTCTGATATGAGTATGAGGAACAAGATAGGTGCGAGTACTGTGCCTTGTGGGACAGAGCTCTTCACTATGGCAGCATCCGATTTAACTCTGTTTACCACTACTCTTTGTGTTCGATTGGTTAGAAAGTTGAAGATCCATCTGCCTACTTTGCCAGTTATCCTTTAGCACGCATTTTGTGTGCTATTACACCATGATCGCACTTGTCAAAGGCTTTTGCAAAATCTGTGTATACTACATCTGTATTTTGTGTGTTTTCCAGAGCATCTAAAACCATATCATAGTGGTCTAGCAGTTGTGAGAGGCAGGAGCGACCTGCTCTGAAACCATGTTGCCCTGGGTTGTGCAATTTTTGGGAGTCCAGGTGGTTTGCTATCCTTCTTCTTAGAACTCTTTCAAAGATTTTTATGATATGGGATGTTAAGGCTATTGGTCTATAGTTCTTAGGTACTGCTTTGCTGCCACCTTTATAAAGTGGGGCTATATCCGTTGTTTTAAGTGACTGTGGAATCTCGCCTGTGTCTAATCTTCTCCATAGTATACATAGGGCCCGTGAGAGTAGTTTCTTGCAGTTCTTAATGAACACAGAGTTCCACGAGTCTGGGCCTGGGGCTGATTGCATGGGCATGTCGTCAATGACTTTCTCAAAGTCTAGAGGAGTTAGGGTTATGTCAGAAATTTGGCATACATTGGCAGGGTTTTGAGTCTCATTCATTCAGTAACTCACTCATTCCATTGTTGTCATCTGTGTAAGATCCGTGTTGTCTGAGCAGGGGCCCTATACTAGAAGTGGTTTTTGCCTTGTTTTTGGCATATGAAAAGAAATATTTCGAATTTCTTTCAATTTCACTAATCGCTTAAGCTCCTCTTAACTCTCCTGGATCCTGTATGAGTCCTTTAACTTTAGCTCAATATTTTCCACTTCCCTGGTTAGCATTTCCTTCTGTGAATCAGATAGTCCGGCATTCTTGAGGAGCTCAGTGATTCTTCGTCTTCTCCTGTATAGGGAGCGTGTCTCTCTCCTGTTTTCTTCTCTTCTTTTTTCGTAGAGGAATATGCCTTGAACATACTTCAGCTACCAGGAGGTTGATCTTTTCAAGGCACTGGTTTGGGTCCATATAATTCAAGATATCTTCCCAATATGTTTCATTTAGGGCATAGTTTACCAGATCCCAGTTGATGTTCTTGTTGTTGAAGTTGAATTTGGTAAAGGTGCCCTCATAGCTATATACGTTTTGCTGATCAGGACTCCTGTGCATGTACATCTGGACTTCGATTAGATTGTGATCTGAATTTATTCTTTTTAATATTGTTATGTTTCTTACCAGGTCCTCATTATTTGTGAAGATAAGGTCTAGTGTGTTCTCTAGTCTGGTTGGCTCCACTTTCTGCTGATTAGGGTGTGTTTGTTGCATAAATTCAGCAGCTCATGTGTGTGTGACTTTTCATCTGAGCTGCCTCCAGGGATTATTTCTGCTGCAACATTATTTCCTATATTCTTCCATTTTGTATGTCTAAGATTGAAGTCACCAAGTAGCAAGATGTTTGGGGATGGGGATGTAAGGTTTACCAGAGAAGAGTCAATTTTTGATAGTTGTTCTTTGAACTGTTGGGAAGTTGCATCTGGTGGCTTATATACAAGTACAATGACTAGGTTTTGGTTCTCGATTTTCAGAACTTAAACTACATCATTTGTGGTATTCAATATCTCCTTGCAAATGAGCGACTCTTTGACATACAGGCCAACCTCCCCTTGTTGCCTGTTCTTTCTGTCGCATCTGAAAAGGTTGTACCTAGGTATCCATATTTCACTGTCAAAGTAATCTTTTGCGTGGGTCTCTGTGAAGGCTGCAAACAGTGCATTTGACTCCCCTAGAAGTCCACTAATGAAAGGAATTTTGTTGTTGGTAGATGGCTTAAGGCCCTGTATATTAGCAAATATAAATGAGGTTGTGTTGCATGTTTGTTGGGGGAATTTCATTGTTGTCATCAATAATCGTGAGTCCGGAGGGGCCACTGGCTGTGGCTCCAGTCTAACAAGGCTCCAAGGTGGTGGACTATTTTTGGTTACCTCTTTCCATTTTCTTTCTTCGTTTCCTACCACTAAAAAATCACTTGGGGTGGGGTTGTCATAACTACCATAACTACTATGGTTTGTTGTACGGGGTGTGTGCCTCCTGGTCCCGTTTAGGTGGTATGCGGTGCAATTGGTATTGTAACATTGTTTTTCAAGGATTGAAGAACAACACATCTCAGGGTGGAAGAATTTGCAAGAGGTAGAACGGCAAACTCCTTTAGACAGGAGGTCGCGGCATTTTTTAGGATACTCAAAGTTGCATGTCCCATTCGTTTATCCTGATATTCCGTGTTTACAGATGCCCCAAACATAGTATTTGCACCATTTTGTTTTTGGCTGTGTACAAATCGTGTTGGATGTATTCCTAATCTGTGCAGATCCTAGAACTGCACTACAGTCCACCACAGCCAAACCCGAGACACCACCATCTGATGACATGGGGCCAACATTTTCCCTGGAAGAAGACTACCCTACTATATCCGTACTAGAGGCTATGGCTGTGATAGCTGTAGACGAGTGTACCCCGGAATACTACTCCTCTACTACATCTGTACTAGAGACTATGGCTGTGGTGGCTGAGGAGTCTTTAACCAAATACGGATTTTCACTATGGCTTGGGGCTGGGTCTGAGACAGCGCTAGGGCTGGGGACTGAGCTAGCTGATTTTTTTGTCTCCTGTGTTTTTTTTTCAGTGGGTGACTGTTTATTGTTTGGTCAATTATTGTAGACTGGTCATTCTGTGGGTTAAACTTTACTCCTCACCTATCTTCCCATGCTCTATATATACCGGGTATATTATTCAATAGTTCCTCTTTTTTTTTCATGCTTATTGTTTATTAACCTTCTGAGTGCTTTCCTGAGTCCGGGTTCGATTCCCGGCAAGGGTAGAAACCTTGAGCTTGTTTCCTTACACTGGTTGTCTATGTTCCCCATCAGTAAAATGGGTACAAGGGTGTTAGTCGACTGGTGTGGGTCGCATCCTGTTACAAAACTGATTTAATTTGCCCGAAATGCTCTGCATAACAAGGGGCTTCTATATAGTAGTATGTCATTGATGTCAGCTAGGACTGTATACCTTGTACATGTACTTGTAGAAATAAAGATATTTTTATTATTATCATTATTAATATTAACTGGTCACAAGACTACTGGGATTAGTTAATGGTTTTAGTCGAACCGAAATGTCATTATAAGTTTCATTCTCCTATTTGCGGGCTATTTGTGTAAGAAAAGCTATTTATTTTTTAAATATATATTTGCACTACCCCCAAGTCCGAGTCGGTAAAGCATCTGACTCTGCAAGATAAAGAACGAGGGCTCGAGCCCCTCTTTAACCTATTTGAAGAGGGGGTAAAGTAGGTTTTGTGGGCGAGGGGCTTGGACTTCCAGCACGCATGTGTGAGCGTGTTAGATAGGAGTGAATGGAGACGAATGATTTTTGGGACATGACGAGCTGTTGGAGTGTGAGCAAGGTAATATTTTGTGAAGGGATTCAGGGAAACCATTTAATTGATTTAGTTGGACTTGAGTCCTGGAAATGGGAAGTACAATGCCTGCACTTTAAAGGAGGGGTCTGGGATAGTGACAGTTGGAAGGGACTTATTCTCAGCTGTCGTATCTGAGCGCCTCTGCAAAGACAGTGATTATGTATGTGTGTGGTGAAAATGTTGAATGATGATGAAAGTATTTTCTTTTTAGGGATTTTCTTTCTTTTTGGGTCACCCTGCCTCGGTGGGAGACGGCCGACTTGTTGAAAAAAAAAAGTTTGTACTAGTACCGATAGCACTGCGGCTCAGCACTTCAATAACAATGGAAACTTTCTCTAAATAATCTACGACATATCAGTACAATAGGTTTGAAACCGATTAGATAATAATTGAAAAATTGTCATTCCAAAACTAATACTAACTATTCTCTAAGATGCACTAACATGAAGTTTGAAGTCCATCAGAAAGAGTCACCCATTTGCGCAAAGTTACTAAAAAAAAAGAATGTAGTTGAAATTTTAGGGATAAAGACTGATAACTGAAACGTTGTCATTGTGGTTGTATACAACCCGCCAGATGCAACTTACCAACAGTTTAATGAACAATTATGAAAAAATTATTACCATCTGGAAAATGTTCCAAATCAAGCCCAAAATATCTTGCTGCTTTTGTGATTTCAATTTAAGACACAAAATAGAAGCATGTAGCAAATATTGTTGTAGCGAAGACAATCCTTGAGGGCAACTCAGAGGAAAAGCTTTTAATTAACTAAATTCAGAAAGAAAATAAGTAAGATAGTAATTTAGTTTCATCTGAATTTTGTTTACATAAATTTTTTTTTTATAATGGTCTATAGGACACATAGATTTGATAGTTATATGAAGGTACATTATGTTGATTTAGCCTAGGATAAATCAATAAAGTTACACAATTATTGATGATCGGGAGAGATATTCTCCAGCTATTTTACAGAAACCAGTTTGATCAGTAAAATGAACACATTACAATTTACTCAACCTAAAATCAAGAAAGCTTCCTTAGGGAAAGGCACATCAGCCGAGCACAAGATACATTCTCCAGTTATTGCACAAAAGTTTGACCAAATGTGTTTCACATATGTTATAAATTATTCATAGGAAAGCGCTAAGCTCGCAGGGGTTACATAGTGCCTGTGTAATGGGCAGAAATCAGATTCATTTCAAGGAAAGAGAGGATAAGAACATTTCCTTGTACGTAGACCTTCACTAACATCAAGATACCCTCCTTCAGGAAATATAATTCAGTTATATAATGGAAAATATTACTATACGGAATGGAGATCGAGAATGGCAGTATGACATCTCCACACTATATAAACAAACGTCTTGTTAGGTACACCTGAAGCCCATCAGAAGATTCTTTTTTAAAAACATTTCGAAGAAACCAATATCGGAAATGGTCTATATAAAATTCATCGGAGGTTCCCTGCACATGACAATTGCTACACGAACCTCCACCTAGTAATGACTGACTAGGGTTGAAAATTTGATGACATCCTTAGATAAAGTTAGATGGGATGAGAACTGTAACTTACAATGGGACGGTTCTGGCATCACGTCGTGTATTATTTAAGACTTTCCTAAATTCATGAAATTTAAAAACACTATAAAAAACGCGAGTTTTCAGTATTTTACATTTTTTTTTTTGTCTTCGTATTGTAATTAAAATTCTTTACAATCCATTTCAGGAACATCAAAACCTGTGTTTGAAGCCGACCAGAAAAGGCCTTTTTAAGTTATTACATGGAAACTAATTTATTTAATAAAATTTATAATATAAAAATTATAAAGCTTGTAATGACACCTAAGCTTTTTTTATAATGAAGTCCATCAATACTAAATGTTTGAAGCCTATCAAAACAAAAATCACTCCCCAATATTTGCTCTGATTCTAATTATTCCAAGCTATTTAACAACTTAATTTCAATTTTAAATGTGCAATAAAACTGTCTGAACTTACACGGCATTTTACATCTAATAAAATGCGTGAGCATTAACTTTGTTATGAAAAAACACACACTCGGGTTGTTGACGGTCAGAAAAAAACATTCTCCGGTCTACGTACCATATCCAGCAATTCCAAGTTTTTAAACTAGTTACATCATTGACAAGATGTATTAACTATTAAATTTTGAAGCCATTTAGATAAGGTACATTCAAATGATTTTAAAGTGATTAAACGGGAATCCACATTTCACATTATTTTACACATGTAATTGGACGAAGTGTACCTACTGAATATCACTCTCTGCCGTCTTGGAGTACAAGGACATTACTTTATTTCAAATTATGTCGTCAAAGGTTTGGAAATTTTTCGGAACCAGTATAAGAAGCTGGAAACGGTTCAACAAATCTGGTTTTGGGGAATCTGCAAATGACAACTGTTTCAAAAATCTTGTCCTAGGTTCTATTCACCAGAGTTGAGAAATTTGAAGCAAATTATGGAACAAAAACAAACAATATATTTGATAAAATTAAAAAGGGTTCTTTCAGGTATACAGAAGTAAGATTAGGGACAAGATAGGCCCACTTAAGAGTAACTCAGGTCAGATCACTGACAGTGATAAGGATATGTATGAACTTTTCAATGCCTACTTCCTCTCAGTTTTTGCTCTGGAAGGAATAAGAAAAGCAAAAAGAGACTATGAGGTTAAAGTTGCAAGAGAATCGAAAACTAACCCAAAATGATTTTTTCAGGTATACAGAAGTGAGATTAGGGACAAGATAGGCCCACTCAAAAGTTACTCAGGTCAGCTCACCGTACATTACAATTGGAAGAAGAGAAAATAAAATAGAAATAAATCTGGCAACCACATACACGGTCCCTCATCTGGGATACCTAATAATAATAAATTAATGTTAACAGTTATATGTAGGAACTTTATATTGCGTCACAATTCATGAGGCGCTAAGCTCGTGTGGGACATTCAGCGCTAGGAATGAAATCTCGAATCTTCGCCACCAAATCTGTGACCAGTCAGGGTGTTTGTGCTTGACGAAGATCCATTATGATAAAGAAGCAACAAGTGAAGGCATGTACTTACATTTAACCTGCAGCAGGATGGGATTGGAGGCACCCTGGCCCTCAGTGTTACTCGCTCTGCAGGTGTAACTGCCCGAGGTATAACGCTCCACCTTCTGCAGTACTAGACTCATATTGGACACCACAACCACCCCGCTGCTGCTGCTGCTGCTGCTGCTGTTGACTCCAAGCTGCTCACTCTGTGTGGGAGACAGTGTAAGGTGTATTGTGAGGAAGATCAGGCAGGGTGAGTGAAAGAAGTAATATTAGGTAGGAGAGACATGTTAGAAGGAAGAGGAGTGGATATTTTGGATGTTAGGTTCATGAATAAGGATGTATGGGAACGTGAGAGGAAATTCCAAGAGGAAAACAGGCGTTGAATGAGTAAATGAGAAGATGGGTAAACGTCGGAATAGTGTGAACGGAGGCCAGGAAGATGGGAGGATCATGGAAGGCCAGAAAACTAAACAACTTGGCTGATCTGAATTCATGCTGCAGCAGGTGGAAGATCAGCCAAACTGTGATGGTGACGTTTGTATGTGGATGCTGTCAAGAACAGTCTTCGTGACCTGACAGTCATCAAAGAAGTGTAGCCTCAGGCGTGGGCAGTAGAACCCTCAACACTAGTCTTAGAATGTCACAAAATACACATATTTTTTAAATAATAATTATCGTTATATTATTACATGACCTGTCAGTAATCAAGAAAGTGTAGCCTTAGACATGGGCAGTAGAACCCTAAACACAAAATAAACGGATTTTTTAAATAATAATTATCGTTATATTATTATTATTATTATTATTATAATTTCAAAAAAAGGCCGTCTCCCACTTAGGCAGGGTGACCCAAGAAAGAGAAACACTTTCAGCATCACTCACTCCATGACTGTCTTTCCAGAGAGCCGCCGATATTACATTTCAAAACTGCAAATATACCCACTCCTCCTTCAGAGTGTAGGCACTGTACTTCCCACCTCTAGGACTCATGTCCGGCTAACCGGTTTCCCTGAATTCCTTCATAAATGTTACCTTGCTCACACTCCAACATCACATCAAGTCATAAAAACTTTTTACTTCAACTCTCTCCAATGTAACATGCTCACATGCGCTTGATGGAAGTCTAAGCACCTTGTTCACAAAACCTCCTTTAACCCCTCCCTCCATCCCTACGAAGGACGACCCCTACTCTGCCTTCCCTTCAGTACAGATTTATGGGCACTCCAACTCTTTCTATTTTGTTCCATCCTCTCTAAATGTCTGAAATACCTCAAGAAACCTCTTCAGCCTTCTGGATAATTTCCTTAGTAACCTCCTTCTAATCTGCAAGCTCCGGATTCTCTGCATAATATTCACACCACACACTGCCCTCAGAAATGACATCTCACTGCCTCCAGCCTGCTCATTGTTGCAACATTTGGGACCCATGCATCACACTCATATACTCTCACACAATCCCCTCTTTGCTTCCATTTGATAACGTTCTTTGTCTCCATAGACAATTCATAACTCACCTTTTTCCCATCGTCAATTCTATGGCTCACCTCGTCTTTCATAGCCTTATTTCCTGACACCTCCACTCTCAAATATCTGAACACATTAACTTGCTTCATTCTCCTTTCAATCTGATATCCAATCTGTGGAGAAATTTCTCCAGGAGGGGGTTATCGGCCCCCCTTCAGCCCTTTCAAGCCCTTTCAGCCCTCTCAGAGAGGGCAGTGAAGACTTGTTTTCTTCCGCGTCAAGTAATTGAACACAGATGTATAAGGCTAAACACGCCACTTCCTTGTACGTCATGGCTGACCGCTGTTGTAATTTGGATGGGGTTAATGAGAGATAATCGACCTCTTACTGTAGTAGGAATATTAAGAAAATCCTACACCCACTCTAATATCATGTTAAGGATACATACAGAGTAGTCTAAGCCAGACACAGCAAGAAATCAAGCATTCTGCATTGCTTCCTATATAAGTTTGGCAAGCTAGGGGAACATGCTTGATCAACATTTCCTTGATGTGAGGGCAAGCCAGGCGAGCGAGGGGTGGGGCGGAGGTCATATTGCCTTCTCCCATCACAGAGGGAACATAACGCCGGTTTAAGGATAAAGAACTCTCTTCCGCGTGTTTATGTGCATAAAAAGGACACTCCACAGTAGCCGTATATTACAGAGAAGTGTGCGCAACTTCTTGAAGTGACATTACTGCTAATGAACAAATAATGAAGAGTGACATTGCGAGTGTAACATGTTTCCAAGAATTGTGACATTCCTCAGTGATCTTCAATCAAGACAGCATTATCCGGGTGTTAATTAAGGGTCTGATACAAATACCCAGGTAAGTCTGTTCAGACGTTTTAATTAAAGTTGTACTGGCTGCGCAGTTAGGAACTAATTTATGTTCTAGGCAGATTTATCATACACCCAGTGATGTACGGGCTTTTTAGCCCAATCCAGTGAGTACCAGTTATTCAGTATTCTACTGAATATATGGGTATACGCACCTTTAGGGCAATTATTCAAATATGTATACTCACTTATTTCTGACAGCCCTAACGGTTGGAGTAGACGACTCCTCTATAACGACTTCGAGGACGGCTGCGAAGACGTGGATTCGTCAATTTATATTCTTATTCTTTACTCCAATTTCCTTACACAATCTTTAAATATTTAAATTGTTTGTTATCTTCTTCATTTTGCTCTTTACAATGTTCAATTTTAATTTTCTTCTTTCTACATTCCCTCCTAAACTCCTCCACCAACCTCTACAACTTCTCTTCAGAATCATCAAAAAGCTCAGTGTCATCAGCAAAAGCAGCTTGGACAACTCCCAATTTGTGTTAGATTCTGTATTTTCCAATCCCAAACATCTTCCCAATACCCCTGTATTCACTTCTCTTACAACCCCATCTATAAATATAATAATATAATAAACACTCATGGTGACATCACGCATCCCAGTCTAAGGCCTACCTTTAATGGAAAATAAACTAAGCCTCAATATCATACACTTGCAACATCTGCTACATTGTCCCTCCCCTTTTCACTCCATCATTTGCCTTTTTAAAATCCATAAATGTAACGGAAACCTTTTTAAACTTATCGAAATACTGTTCGCTTATGTGCTACACTTTAAACACGTGGTCTACAAATCCACTACCTTTCATAAAGCCTCCTTGTTCATTTGCGATCCTGCTTTCCATCTTACACTTAATTCTTCCAATAATAACTCTTCCACACACCCTACCAGGTATACTCAAAATACTTATTTCCCTATAATTCTTACTCTATTTTGTTACATTTGCTTTTATAAAAGGAATTGTGCATACTCTCTGCCAATCCTCTTTTTCATAAATTTATTAAAGAAAAGTACCAACCCATCCAAAACTTTATTCTCCTGCTTTTAACATCTCTATCTTGATCCCATGCATCACAGTTTCTCTATTCCACTTCATTTTACCCACAGCCTCACACACCTCCCCCACACTCACATTTGGCTCTTCCTCACTCCTACAAGATGTTATACCTCCCTGCCCAGGGCATGAAGTCACAGCTTCTCTCTCTTCATAAACATTTAACAGTGACTCAGAATATTCCCTCCGTTTTCCTAATACTTCCAACTCCCCATTTAATAAATCTCCTCTTCTGCTTTTAACTGTCAAATCCATTTGTTCCCTAGGCTTTCTTAAATTATTAATTTCACTCCAAAACTTTGTCTTATTTTCAGTTCTTCAAGCAGTTTTTCATATGCTCTTTTTTTCACTTTCCCTTACCACTCTCTTAACCTCTCTGATTCTTCAACATTATTTCTACCCCTTCCTTAGCCCTAATCTTCTCAGATACACCTGACTCCCATTTATGTCTAACCAATGAAAATCCTACACCCTTTTCCGCTTTGCTTCACTTATTACACAGGTCTGCATTTGGAATGCTTTTATTTTTTTATTTTTATTCATGGTTGTGATCTTACATATTCTTGGGCTGCTGATTGTAAATATCTAAACCATTTTGCTCTATCACGTAAAGATTTTGAATAATATACAAATTAATGATAAAAAAGGTAAATTTTTAATAAAGTGTTACTTTATTAAAATTAGGCAAGTAATCATGGAAAAGCACATTATGTTAGTTTTAAGAACATATTAATTCCAAATCAACATGAATCAAATCAAATAATTTTATTAAAAAAAATATATATGCTCCTAATAGTTAGCCTACATATTGAATCAAAGAAAGAAGGACCACTTTGAATTTCGCTTGTGCTGTACATCAAGACCATTACGTTTCAATGACCAGCAGTAATCCACCATCATGCTGACATTCCATTTGTCCTGGTATCGAGTTTCCATGGTGCAAATATCCTGATGGAACCACCGCTCTCCTTGTTCCTCACTGTAGTCTCCACAATTGTTGGGAAAATAGTCAAGATGTGAGTGCAAAAAGTGCATCTTCACACTCATTCTAGACCCAAGTTGTTGGAAACCTG
>WNWK01003796.1:137500-156197 GCA_009830355.1 Cherax destructor
TGGATGAAATACACTCATCCAAGGAGGTGAAAAAGCTGCTATGTGAACTTGATACCTCAAAGGCAGTGGGACCAGACATCTCTCCATGGGTTCTTAGACAGGAAGCAGAGATGCTGCGTGTGCCATTAACAAAAATCTTCAACACATCTATTGAAACTGGGCAACTACATGAGGTATGGAAAATGGCAAATGAAGTCCCAATTTTTAAGAAAGGAGACAGATGCGAGGCATTAAACTACAGGCCAGTTTCACTGACATGCATTGAATGCAAAGTCATTGAGATCATCAGGAGGAGAGTGGTGGAGCACCTAGAAAGATACAAGCCTATAAACGACAACCAGCACGGTTTCAGAGAAGGAAAATCCTGTGTCACAAACCTCCTGGAGTTTTATGAAAAGGTAACGGAAGTAAACCTACTGTAGTTTTATGAAAAGGTAACGGAAGTAAGGCACGAGAGAGAGGGGTAGATAGACTGCATTTTCGTGGACTGCAAGAAGGCCTTCGACACAGTTCCTCTCAAGAGGTTAATGCAAATGTTAAAGGATCAGGCATGCAAAACAGGAAGCATGCATGGATGCAATGGATCATAGAATATCTAACAGGAAGGCAACCACCAGTCATGGTTCGTGACGAGGTGTCAGAGTGACGAGCGGGGTTCCACAATGGTCAGTCCTAGGACCTGTGCTGTTTTTGGTATATGTGAATGACATGACGGAAGGGATAGACTCAGAAGTGTCCCTGTTTGCAGATGATGTGCAGTTAATGAGGAGAATTAAATCGGATGAGGATCAGGCAGGACTACAAAGAGACCTGGACAGGCTTCAAGCCTGGTCCAGAAACTGGCTCCTTGAATTTAACCCCGCCGAATGCTAAGTCATGAAGATCGGTGAAGGGTAAAGAAGATCGCAGACAGAGTATAGTCTAGGCACAAAAAGACTGCAAACCTCACTCGAGAAAAAAAATCTTGGGGTTAGTATAATACCGAGCACATCTCCTGAGGTGCACATCAACCTGATAACTGTTGCAGCATATGGGCGCATGGCAAACCGAACAATAGCGTGTCAATACCTCAGTAAGGAATCATTCAAGACTCTGTATACCAAGACTCTGTATCCAGTACGTCAGTCCCATATTGGAGTATGCAGCACAAGTTTGGAATCCACCCCTGGTCAAGCACGTCAAGAAATTAGAGAAAGTGCAGCGGTTGGCAACAAGACTAGTTCCAGAGCTAAGGGGATTGCCCAACGCAGAAAGGCTAAGGTAATTCGGCCTGACGATACTAGAAGACAAGTGGGTTAGGCTAGTCATGATAATGACATATAAAATACTGCGAGGAATTAACAAGGTGGACAAAGACAGTATGGTCCAGTGATGAAACAGAAACAAGGGGTCACAATTGGAAGTTGAAGACTCCGATGAGTCAAAGAGATGTTTGGAAGTATTTTTTCAGTCATAGATTTGTCAGGAAATGGAATAGCATAACAATGACGTAGTGGATTCAGTAACCATACATAGTTTTAAGACGAGGTTTGATAAAGCCCATGGAGCAGGGAGAGAGAGGACGTTGTAGCGACCAGTGAAGAGGCGGGATCAGGTGCTATGACTCGACCCTGCAACCACAAATATGTGAGTACAAATAGGTGGATACACACATATTTGTATATATATATATATATATATATATATATATATATATATATATATATATATATATATATATATATATATATATATATATAATAGGTAGTAGGTTGGTAGACAGCAACCACCCAGGAGGTACTACCGTCCTGCCAGGTGACTGTGAAACAGAAACCTGAAACTGTTTTACATGATGGTAGGATTGCTGGTGTCTTTTTTCTGTCTCATAAACACGCTGGATAACAGGTATATCTAGCTACTTCTACTTACACTTTAGGTCACACTACACTGGCATACACATGCATATATATACATACACACATCTAGGTTTTTCTTCTTTTTCTTAATAGCTCTTGTTCTTTTTATTTTCTCTATTGTCCATGGGGAAGTGGAAAAGAATCTTCCTCCGTAAGCCATGCGTGTCGTATGAGGCGACTAAGATGCCGGGAGCAATGGGCTAGTAATCCCTTCTCCTGTACAAATCTACTAAAAACGAGAAGAAGAAAAACTTTATAAAATTGGGTTGTCTGAATGGGCGTGGATGTAGTGGATGATAAGAAAGAGATGATTGCCGATGTTATGAATGAAAAGAAGTTGGATGTCCTGGCCCTAAGCGAAACAAAGCTGAAGGGGTAGGCGAGTTTCAGTGGGGAGAAATAAATGGGATTAAGTCAGGAGTATCTGAGAGAGTTAGAGCTAAGGAAGGGGTAGCAATAATGTTGAAGGATCAGTTATGGAAGGAAAAGAGGGAATATAAATGTGTAAATTCAAGGATTATGTGGATTAAAATAAGGGTCGGATGCGAAAAGTGGGTCATAATAAGCGTGTATGCACCTGGAGAAGAGAGGAGGTAGAGGAGAGAGAGAGATTTTGGGAGATGTTAAGCGAATGTATAGGAACTTTTGAACCAAATGAGAGAGTAATTGTGGTAGGGGACCTAAATGCTAAAGTGGGAGAAACATGCAGAGAGGGTGTAGTAGGTAAGTTTGGGGTGCCAGGTGTAAATGATAATGGGAGCCCTTTGATTGAACTTTGTATAGAAAGGGGTTTAGTTATAGGTAATACATATTTTAAGAAAAGAGGATAAATAAGTATACAAGATATGATGTAGGGCGAAATGACAGTAGTTTGTTGGACTATGTATTGGTAGATAAAAGACTGTTGAGTAGACTTCAGGATGTACATGTTTATAGAGGGGCTACAGATATATCAGATCACTTTTTAGTTATAGCTACAGTGGGAGTAAAAGGTAGATGGGATACAAGGAAAATAGAATCAGTAAGTAAAGAGAGGTGAAGGTTTATAAACTAAAAGAGGAGGCAGTTAGGGTAAGATATAAACAACTATTGGAGGATAGATGGGCTAGTGAGAGTGTAGGCAATGGGGTCGAAAATGTATGGGGTAGATTTAAAAATGTAGTGTTAGAGTGTTCAGCAGAAGTTTGTGGTTACAGGCAGTGGGTGCGGGAGGGAAGAGGAGCGATTGGTGGAATGATGATGTAAAGAGAGTAGTAAGGAGAAAAGTTAGCATATGAGAGGTTTTTACAAAGTAGAAGTGATGCAAGGAGGGAAGAGTATATGGAGAGAAAAAGAGAGGTTAAAGAGTGGTGAAGCAATGTAAAAAGAGCAGATGAGAGAGTGGGTGAGATGTTATCAGCAAATTTTGTTGAAAATAAGAAAAAGTTTTGGAATGAGATTAATAAGTTGAGGAAGCCTAGAGAACAAATGGATTTGACATTTAAAAATAGGAGAGGAGAGTTATTAAATGGAGAGTTAGAGGTATCGGGAAGATGGAGAGAATATTTTGAGGATTTGTTAAATGTTGATGAAGACAGGGAAGCTGTGATTTCGTGTGTAGGGCAAGGAGGAATAACATCTTGTAGGAGTGTGGAAGAGCCAGTTGTGGGTGTAGGGGAAGTTCGTGAGGCAGTGGGTAGAATGAAAGGGTGTAAGGCAGCTGGGATTGATGGGATAAAGATAGAAATGTTAAAAGCAGGTGGGGATATAATTTTGGAGTGGTTGGTGCTATTATTTAATAAATGTATGGAAGAGGGTAAGGTACCTAGGGATTGGCAGAGAGCGTGTATTGTTCCTTTGTATAAAGGCAAAGGGGACAAAAGAGAGTGCAAAAATTATAGGGGAATAAGTCTGTTGAGTGTACCTGGTAAAGTGTATGGTAGAGTTATTATTGAAAGAATTAAGAGTAAAACAGAAAGCAGGATAGCAGATGAACAAGGGGGCTTTAGGAAAGGTAGGGGTGTGTAGACCAAGTGTTTACAGTGAAACATATAGGTGAACAGTATTTGGATAAGGGTAAAGATGTTTTTGTGGCACTTATGGATTTGGAAAAGGCGTATGATAGGGTAGATAGGGGGCAATGTGGAAGATGTTGCAGGTGTATGGAATAGGAGGAAGGTTACTGAAAGCAGTGAAGAGTTTTTATGAGGATAGTGAGGCTCAGGTTAGAGTGTGTAGGAGGGAAGGGACTATTTCCCAGTAAAAGTGGGCCTTAGACAAGGATGTGTGATGTCACCGTGGTTGTTCAATATATTTATAGATGGGGTTGTAAGAGAAGTGAATGCGAGGGTCTTGTCAAGAGGTGTTGGGCTAAAAGATAAAGAAGCAAATACAAAGTGGGAGTTGTCACAGTTGCTTTTTGCTGATGACACTGTGCTTTGGGAGATTCTGAAGAGAAGCTGCAGAGGTTGGTGGATGAATTTGGTAGGGTGTGTAAAAGAAGAAAATTGAAAGTGAATATAGGAAAGAGTAAGGTGATGAGGATAACAAAAAGAATAGGTGACGAAAGATTGGATATCAGATTGGAGGGAGAGAGTATGGAGGAGGTGAATGTATTCAGATATTTGGGAGTGGACATGTCGGCGGATGGGTCTATGAAGGATGAGGTGAATCATAGAATTGATGAGGGAAAAGGGTGAGTGGAGCACTTCGGAGTCTGTGGAGACAAAGAACCTTGTCCATGGAAGTAAAGAGGGAATGTATGAGAGTATAGTTATACCAACGCTCTTATATGGGTGTGAAGCATTGGTGATGAATGTTGCAACGAGGAGAAGGCTGGAGGCAGTGGAGATGTCATGTCTGAGGTCAATGTGTTGGTTGAATATAATGCAGAGAATTCGGAGTTTGGAAATTAGGAGGAGGTGGGATTACCAAAACGATTGTCCAGAGAGCTGAGGAGGGGTTGTTGAGGTGGTTTGGACATGTAGAGAGAATGGAACGAGACAGAGTGACTTCGAGTGTATAAATCTGTAGTGGAGGGAAGGCGGGGTAGGGGTCGGCCTAGGAAAGGTTGGAGGGAGGGGTAAAGGAAGTTTTGTGTGCGAGGGCTTGGACTTCCAGCAAGCATGTGTGAGCGTATTTGATAGGAGTGAATGGAGGCATATGGTTTTAATACTTGACGTGCTGTTGGAGTGTGAGCAAAGTAACATTTATGAAGGATTCAGGGAAACCGGCAAGCCGGACTTGAGTTCTGGAGATGGGAAGTACAGTGCCGGCACTCTGAAGGAGGGGTGTTAATGTTGCAGTTTTATAACTGTAGTGTAAAGCACCCTTCTGGCAAGACAGTGATGGAGTGAATGATGATGAAAGTTTTTCTTTTTCGGGCCACCCTGCCTTGGTGGGAATCGGCCGATGTGTTAATAAAATAAAAATAAATATATATATATATATATATATATATATATATATATATATATGTCGTGCCGATTAGGTAAAACTGGTCAATTAGCAAGAACTCATCTAAAATTAAGTCCTTTCTAAAATTTACTCTTATAGGTTTAAAGATATATTTTTTTCATTTATGTTAATGTAAGAATTTATAATTTTGTACCAAGAGAAACTTTGAAAACCTACCTAACCTTATTACAACAAGCACAATTTAATTTAGCCTAACCCAACTAAACATATTTTAGATACGTTAACATTAATTTAATAATAAACAAACACAATGAAATATATTTTTTCGTTATGTTCAGAATGATTTTGGCGAAATTATTGCATACACAAATTTTCACTTGTCTTATATGGCAAGGTGAGCGTTGCTATTTAAGCCAAAATCGCAAGTTCTACCTAATCGGCACGACATATATATATATGTCGTGCCGATTAAAACGTCAATTAGCAAGAACTCATCTAAAATTAAGTCCTTTCTAAAATTTTCTCTTATACGTTTAAAGATATATTTTTCATTTATGTTAATGTAAGAATTTATAATTTTGTACCAAGAGAAACTTTGAAAACCTACCTAACCTTATTACAACAAGCGCAATTTAATTTAGCTAACCCAACTAAATATATTTTAGATACGTTAACATTAATTTAATAATACACAAACACAATGAAATATATTTTTCGTTAGTTCAGAATGATTTTGCGAAATTATTGCATACACAAATTTCGCTTGTCTTATATGGCAAGATGAGCGTTGCTATTTAAGCCAAAATCGCAAGTTTTACCTAATCGGCACGACATATATATATATATATATATATATATATATATATATATATATATATATATATATATATATATATATATATATATATATATATATATATATATATGTCGTGCCGATTAGGTAAAACTTGCGATTTTGCTTAAATAGCAACGCTCACCCATATAAGACAAGTGAAAATTTGTGTATGCAATAATTTGCCAAAATCATTCTGAACATAACGAAAAAATATATTTCATTGTGTTTGTTTTATTAAATTAATGTTAAAGTATCTAAAATATATTTAGGTAGAAGCTAAATAAATTGCGCTTTTGAATAGGTAAGGTTTTCAAGTTTTGGTACAAAAATAAATTCTTACATTAACATAAATGAAAAATATATCTTTAACGTATAAGAAAAATTTTGAGGACTAATGGATGAGTTCTTGCTAATTGACCAGTTTTACCTAATCGGCACGACATAATATATATATATATATATAATTTGTACCAGAGAAACTTTGAAAACCTATAACCTTATTACAACAAGCGCAATTTAATTTAGCCTAACCCAACTAAACATATTTTAGATACGTTAACATTAATTTAATAATAAACAAACACAATGAAATATATTTTTTCGTTAGAATGATTTTGGCGAAATTTTGCATACACAAATTTTCACTTGTCTTATATGGCAGTGAGCGTTGCTATTTAAGCCAAAATCACAAGTTCTACCTAATCGGCGACATATATATATATATATATATATATATATATATATATATATATATATATATATATATATATATATATATATATATATATATATATATATATATATGTCGTGCCGATTAGGAAAAAACTTCTGATTTTGGCTTAAATAGCAACGCTCACTTGCCATATAAACAAGTGAAAATTTGTGTATGCATTTCGCCAAAATCATTGAACATAACGAAAAATATATTTCATTGTGTTTGTTTATTATTAAATTAATGTTAACGTATCTAAAATATATTTAGTTGGATTAGCTAAATTAAATCCTTTTGTAATAAGGTTAGGTAGTTTTCAAAGTTTCTCTTGATCAATATAAATTCTTACATTAACATAAATGAAAAAAATATATATTTAAACGTATAAGAGAAAATTTTAGAAAGGACTTAATTTTAGATGAGTTCTTCAATTGACCTAGTTTTACCTAATCGGCACGACATATATATATATATATATATATATAGTCGTGCGATAATAAAACTTCGATTTGCTTAAATAGCAACGCTCACCTTGCCATATACGACAAGTGAAAATTTGTGTATGCAATAATTTCGCAAAATCATTCTGAACACAACGAAAAATATATTTCATTGTGTTTGTTTATTATTAAATTAATGTTAAAGTATCTAAAATATATTTAGTTGGGTTAGGCTAAATTAAATTGCGCTTGTTGTAATAAGGTTAGGTAGGTTTTCAAAGTTTCTCTTGGTACAAATTATAATTTTTTACATTAACATAAATGAAAAAAATTCTTAAACGTATAAGAGAAAATTTTAGAAAGGACTTAATTTTAGATGAGTTCTTGCTAATTGACCAGTTTTACCTAATCGCAGACATATATATATATATATATATATGTATATATATATATATATATATATATATATATATATATATATATATATATATATATATATATATATATATATGTGTGCCGATTAGGTAAAACTGGTCAATTAGCAAGAACTCATCTAAAATAAGTCCTTTCTAAAATTTTCTTATACGTTTAAGATATTTTTAATTTATGTTAATGTAAGAATTTATAATTTTGTACCAAGAGAAACTTTGAAAACCTACCTAACTTATTACAACAAGCTCAATTTATTAGCTAACCAACTAAATATATTTTAGATACGTTAACATTAATTTAATAATAAACAAACACAATGAAATATATTTTGTCGTTATGTTCAGAATGATTTTGGCGAAATATTGATACACAAATTTTCACTTGTCTTATATGGCAAGATGAGCGTTGCTATTTAAGCAAAGCAAGTTTTACCTAATCGGCACGACATATATATATATATATATATATATATATATATATATATATATATATATATATATATGTCGTGCCGTTTAAAGTAAAACTTGATTTTGGCTTAAATAGCAACGCTCACCTTGCCATATAAGACAAGTGAAAATTTGTGTATGCAATAATTTCGCCAAAATCATTCTGAACATAACGAAAAAATATATTTCATTGTGTTTGTTTATTATTAAATTAATGTTAACGTATCTAAAATATATTTAGTTGGGTTAGGCTAAATTAAATTGCGCTTGTTATAATAAGGTTAGGTAGGTTTTCAAAGTTTCTCTTGGTACAAAATTATAAATTTTACACTAACATAAATGAAAAAATATATCTTTAAACGTATAAGAGAAAATTTTAGAAAGGACTTAATTTTAAATGAGTTCTTGCTAATTGACCAGTTTTACCTAATCGGCAAATTATATATATATATATATATATATATATATATATATATATATATATATATATATATATATATATATATATATATATATATATATATAATTCTGGTATTTGAAAAGAGGTTACCATAATGGGATATAATTGTGTTTGATTCTGAAAGCGTACAGGTGAAATGCCGGCTTAATGAGTCTCGTGCAATCATTATTCATTATACTTTAAAAAAGAGTAACTAATTAGTCCGACTTTAACCATCCTGGTAGCTGGCATGCAATAATTCTGATTATCTTATCTATATTTTTAATTCGGGTTAATTTAATGACTTGCATTTCGTCTGAATGTAATGGCCAATGTTAATGTCTGTTTATTTTCAATACTTCATTGTTGTGAGATATGATGAGACAAGAAGCTGTGAGACATCATGATTAGATAAGATACTGGAAGGTGATATGTTGGTTTACATGCTGGGAGATAACAAGATGGAATAAGCATTTATGAGATATGGAGGTATTATAATATGCTGGGAGATAAAGAGATGTGACACAGGGCTGGGAGATAATATGGTGCAATAATATACTTTAAGAAAACGAGATGGGAAACGATGCTGGGTCATAATGTGGAATAAGGTACCAGAAGGTAATGGTGCAATTGAGACTTGCTCAGAACACGTATCTTCAATATTAAGATTTCTGACGAAAAACTATTGCACATAAACCTGCTGGCTTCGTGTGTTTATATAATAATGATGAAGCTTTCTCAATTTATTCCTTCAGATGTGCATTCAAGATGGTGGTAATATTATTCAGTGAAGAATAGCTAAAGGCAAATTGTATCCAGTGAAATATAAAAGTCCCATAAATGCCCTAAGACTCTGTTACGTAAGCCTACGATTTCATCATATGTCTTGAATTTCTGTGAAATTTATGTAAGACTGAAACTCAATAGAAGGAATATTGAATGTTTTCCTTTCGGAAGATTCACCAAGTAAAACCTGAGGTCACCAGTCCGTTAAGGCAAATATTCACAAAAAAATTCACGTGTTTCAAAATAACTTTTTACATTTTTTTTCCAATATATTTGAAAATACAGACGAATTACGATAGAAGAAAGATATGGGGAAGTTTCCCATTACCACATAGAGGGAAATATCGCCTCTACACATCCCCACCCCCTTGTCTCTCAATGATCTGGGAGAGGTATCCCCTACATCTCATTACCACAGTCCCATGTATGTTAATAATCTGGGATAGGTATTCCAAATATCGCTTAACTCCAGCCCCATGTACTTTACTGATACGAGAGAGATTCTCAGTTTCTCTCGTTTCACTTTTCAAATAAACGAGTTTCCACTTACAAAGCATTATAAAAATATAAGTTTCACGCCGATCAGAATAGGCGTTCACGAAAAATTGTACGGAGTCCCTAGATTAAGGATAAAAAAAAGATGACCGTCTCCAGAGGTATAACTGTTCAGGGATACCTAAATATTTATCTAAGCATCACTGCTGTTAGTGCTGGTAAATATCTTCATAAATGTTAACATTGTTTTCTAGTTAGTGACATCTGGTGGATGACTTGAGCACAAAGAGAAAACTTGTAAGTGTTGAGGTCAAGCAGTACCCATAAGTTGATGAGTAAGACATATTTACAACACTTGGATATCTTAAGTGAAGACACGTTTCGCCTACACAGGAAGTTTTTATCAGTCTAATAAAAGTGAATGCAGCACTGGTAGCACTAGTAGTTCACGGGATCAGTCCCTCACCCTAAGTGGGCGAAAAGTCAACAAAATTAAGGTACCCAGATGTTGCACATGTCTGATTTACCAACTTATCCATATTGTACACTATTAATATATTACTTGTCAGACACAGCAGCATCATGAAATTTTGGTGCAGAGGACAGTTCCACAACCTACTTGCTGACCTCCGACCCAACTCCTGGGCATGACATACTGCCACTGGTGGATACCCCATACCCGTGGCAATGTCTTCATCTACTCAACCTCCTCTTACTCCAGTCTATAAAAACCTATTAACTTGGTTGTGCTTCAGATTCATGAAGGTCTAGGGTGTTCAACACCTGCTCCTATATTGAGGCACTGATTATCCTTTCTACTGCCTTCCTTTTACGTTCCAGTATTGTATTAATGTCCCCACTGGAAGCAAAACATCAACAAAATATGAATATCCACATCTTGCACGTGTGCCTAATTCATCAGTGATGGCTACGTATATCTGTGAGCAGCTACCAGCAACAGTTCGCTAGACCAAGCCATTAAGCGTGAGTAGGTTCTTCATTTAATTGGATTTAAAAAGCTCTTAAAGTGCCAGAGAATCGAATCACTTGTTCACTACCAGTCAACAATATTAAGCCTTAGAATATGTATATACTAAACTCTTACAGTATATAAACCGGAAGAGGTTAGGTTAGGTAATGTTCGTCAGGAAACAGGACAAGTGTTTCCTGACGCGGGTCTCAAATAATGACCCGCCGTTGGAGCTTTTGGTCATCTGACCGAGGCCTTCCGCTGGCTTACCGGTCCACCCCTTTTAAAATTATGGTCAATTATAACCATTTTTCAATACTCTGGAAGAGATATTCCTCTAGGCGTATATATCCTGTGAGGGTAGAAAAACCCACGTATCTTATTACAGGTATGTTACAAATGTATCAGATAATAGCATAATATATGGAAAACATATGGAAACTGCTATTAAACTTCGAAGTAGTTTTTGTATAAATGCCATTAAATTATTTTGTATGTATAAGAATAGTGTATAAAAATACTAAGTATGCGTATTTTACAACATTAAATATTTATGATGTAAGTTACAACTGATTCACAATGTACATATTGGAAAAAGAGGCCAAACACAATTTAGATTCTTCCGAAAACCGTTTGATTTCGCAGTATGATAATGGTGTAATTTTAACTCCAATTTGTTGGTTAATTGTGACTATGTACAACAGCAAGTGGATACGTTACAGCAGCGCAAGTTGTGATACTAGTGGGCGACTGAAATGTGGAACGGTAACATCAGTATAACTAGGAATGTTGGATACAGTGTAGTACCTGCGGGTATTTGAGGTGCTTAACAGTAACTAATCATGTAACTGGGTATAATAAGTTTTCAGAGTGGTTTCATGATGCGTCTGGCTTATAGAAAAGGCAACAATTTCTTTGAAGGATTAACACAAAAAATGTACTGGAAGGAAGAGTGTTAGATAGGAGTGGAGACAAGTAACATTTGTAAAGAGTTTCAGAGAAACCGGGTAGCCAGGCATGAGTCCTGGAGATGGAAAGCATATTTTCTGCACTCTGAACGAGGGGTGGGAATATTTGCAGCTTTTGACTGTAGTATCAGCGACGCTCTGGCAAGACAGTGAAGGAGTGAGCGATGGTGAAAGTGTTTCAGACATCAAATGATATCACATGGTGATATTTGATGTCTGAATTATAGATGTGTAACTACAGAATAACTCGGAATAGGGGACAAATAATGTAAAACATTTGATTATTAACCCTGTCTATAAATAAGTGCAAACAAATTTTACAATCATTAGAAAAAACCGCATTCTGTCCTGTGAAAATCGAAATTAATTTTGTTGAGTTCTAGCCTTAAGCAGCAATAAAGAATTATTAGTGTTAACAATTTTGCATGAAAAAACGCTCTATATATAATGTCATTTTCCTGGATATGTACTGAAATCGGACGCGTATTATTCCTGGTCAGTCAGTGTGGCCAGGAGAGGAGCAGGTGAGGTATGTGTGGTGCGTAGAAGGACAGTGGCGGCTGGCAGTCGTCATGGTTTGGTGTTGGTGTAAGTAGGTTTTTTTTTTTTTTGTAAGTTTATACCATAGGTTATTTTATTTGTGATTTAAGTGCTCTCATGTTTACCTGTCTGACTGACTGTCTGTCTGACTTTTTTGGGTTATCCTAGGTTTTCTACACATATGTTGCTATGTATGATAATCTATGTAACTGTATTTGTGTATACCTGAATAAACTTACTTACTAAGGCCCTAGTGTGCAGAGGCCTGTTTAAGTTTTGGGATAGTACTCGTGTGGTGCTTTTGCCTGCTGGTAGACACCGGCAAGAGAACAGGGAGGGGAGGTCATGGAGCCTCTCTGTTTATATACATTTATATATTTTGTTTTAATCACTAGTAGCAGTGTGCTAGTTAGCTAATGTGTACTCGATTGTGGTGACGTTGGTTGTAGTAGATTGTAGGTTGTATGTGGTATATGTATGTTTAATATTAATATATATTATATTTTTGTATAGGTGAGTTTTTGTGTCCTTCCTATTGAAATTTATGGTTTATAATTTGTATGAAGGTACATGCTGGCCCAAGAGTGTTTTTTTCCTATTTTAAATAATTTAAATGCCTCTAGACAGGCAGGTCATTTACTCTTTATGAGCCAGAATTTTTAAAGTTGCACAAATCCAAAAAACAAAAAAACCGTAACAAGGATGTGAACAGTTTACCTGACCATGTCAAGGCCGATCATAATATAAATCAGTTAGGACTGGAGCTAAAGAATACGTATTAATTGAAATATCAGAAAGATAGAAAATTATTTTTTTTATCTCTAACTTAATCATAAAGAATCGGAGTCAATATTGTAACATAGATCTGAGTTATATATTGTATAATACATCATATCCTTACTGATTTTTATGTGTATTAATGCGATTTTTTTGTTTATTTTTTATTATGCTTAATATTATGCTCAGTTTTATGCTTAATATTCTCCAAGTATTTGTGTCATAATATGTGACATACAGCTGGGACAGCATCTGACATATGTCGCACTCACTTTATTGACTACAGTGTCTGCTTGCCCTCTTAATAACTTTCCTGATTGAAGTTAACCTTTGCTAATGTTATCTTACTCACATTGTGGTACCAGAAGACGGCAGTGGGAGCGGGAAGGGCAGAGACAGAGCAGGTGAAGTACACGTCCATACCTTCCTTGATGTCGTGCAGCTGGAGGCGTGAATCCAGGCTGATGTGCACCTCTGGAACGTCTGAAGAAATAGCTCGTTAACGTGCGGCTCTGGAAGTAGATGGCTGGTAAGTCAGTAGTAGTAGTGCCTTTGACTCACATCTGACAGACTCAGGTTTAACTCAGGAGCATTTGGAGAGAAGGCATATTTCCAAAACCTTGACATCATTGTTCACGTAACAGTATAAGCATTTAGACCAGCGTTTCTCAACGGGGGCTCCGCGGAACCCTTGGGTTCCGCGAGAGGTCGCTGGGGCTTCTGAGAGAAATAATGATATAAGGCTAATCATACATAAATGCATTTTAGAGTCATTTTTGTTTTTAATTTTATATTCATGATATTCCTATACACATACGACATATTCTTGGAAATTTCATAGGTATTATAATACAGTCTTCAACATGTTATATCATTTAAAAGTATAATTATAATAGGGAATGCATTTTGCGACGTCTATACCGCACCAGTGTGAAACCGCCTTTAGTGGTCAGTAAACCGAATCTGTATGTGACGGGTTCGTGAATCAAGTGACTCACTCGAGTATAGGACGCATGCATGGTCTCCATCAGTCTTATCTGTGCTTCTTGGCTTGTAGGTACAGTCCTTCATTCACCCATGTTATTTAAGAGCATAAGGATTAAGAAACACTGCAGAAGGCCTACTGGCCCATACAAGGCAGATCCTTATCAAAACCACCACTACCACTACCCACATTTAACCAAAATTTACTCCCGTACCCACGACACCAATCAAACCCAGTCCCATCATTTAGGAATGTAATATGATTTTTTAAAAAATAATTTGTATGTGATTATTTTTTATTTTTATTCTATTTTTTATATTACAGAAGTATCTGACCGTCCAATGTGGCGATTTTTGATGAGGAAACATCAAGCCAATTCTGATGAATCTAGTATGAAGAATCGCAATCTCCTGACAAATTTCACTGCACTAATGCAACAAAGGGCACCAAAAAGGTCTGTCTTTGCAACGAAAGTTACTTTTCAATGGGATTTATATTGACTGGTGATTCTTCACATGGACTTTACATGAACTGGTGATTCTTCACATGGACTTTACATGGACTGGTGATCCTTCACATGGACTTTACATGGACTCCTCATCCAGAAAACTTGACTTTAAGAGAAGAACTTTGTGAGTTGTGGTCTGATCGTAAACTTAAGATGAGATTTATTGACTTACACCTGGACAAATTCTGGATTTCTGTGAAAGAAGAGTATCACATATATATATATATATATATATATATATATATATATATATATATATATATATATATATATATATATATATATATATATATAAGTGGGTCATAATAAGCGTGTATGCACATGGAGAAGAGAGGAGTGTAGAGGAGAGAGAGATTTTGGGAGATGTTAAGCGAATGTATAGGAACTTTTGAACCAAATGAGAGAGTAATTGTGGTAGGGGACCTAAATGCTAAAGTGGGAGAAACATGCAGAGAGGGTGTAGTAGGTAAGTTTGGGGTGCCAGGTGTAAATGATAATGGGAGCCCTTTGATTGAACTTTGTATAGAAAGGGGTTTAGTTATAGGTAATACATATTTTAAGAAAAAGAGGATAAATAAGTATACAAGATATGATGTAGGGCGTAATGACAGTAGTTTGTTGGACTATGTATTGATAGATAAAAGACTGTTGAGTAGACTTCAGGATGTACATGTTTATAGAGGGGCTACAGATATATCAGATCACTTTTTAGTTATAGCTACAGTGGGAGTAAAAGGTAGATGGGATACAAGGAAAATAGAATCAGTAAGTAAAAGAGAGGTGAAGGTTTATAAACTAAAAGAGGAGGCAGTTAGGGTAAGATATAAACAACTATTGGAGGATAGATGGGCTAGTGAGAGTGTAGGCAATGGGGTCGAAAATGTATGGGGTAGATTTAAAAATGTAGTGTTAGAGTGTTCAGCAGAAGTTTGTGGTTACAGGCGAGTGGGTGCGGGAGGGAAGAGGAGCGATTGGTGGAATGATGATGTAAAGAGAGTAGTAAGGGAGAAAAAGTTAGCATATGAGAGGTTTTACAAAGTAGAAGTGATGCAAGGAGGAAGAGTATATGGAGAAAAAAGAGAGGTTAAAAGAGTGGTGAAGCAATGTAAAAGAGAGCAGATGAGAGAGTGGGTGAGATGTTATCAGCAAATTTTGTTGAAAATAAGAAAAAGTTTTGGAATGAGATTAATAAGTTGAGGAAGCCTAGAGAACAAATGG
This sequence comes from Cherax destructor, assembly GCA_009830355.1. Taxonomy (NCBI): domain Eukaryota; kingdom Metazoa; phylum Arthropoda; class Malacostraca; order Decapoda; family Parastacidae; genus Cherax; species Cherax destructor. The sequence goes on from WNWK01003796.1 coordinate 153,343, forward strand.
ATTTGACAGTTAAAAATAGAGAGGAGAGTTATTAAATGAAGAGTTAAGGTATCGGGAAGATGGAGAGAATATTTTGAGGATTTGTTAAATGTTGATGAAGACAGGGAAGCTGTGATTTCGTGTGTAGGGCAAGGAGGAATAACATCTTGTAGGAGTGTGGAAGAGCCAGTTGTGGGTGTAGGGAAGTTCGTGAGGCAGTGGGTAGAATGAAAGGGGGTAAGGCAGCTGGGATTGATGGGATAAAGATAGAAATGTTAAAAGCAGGTGGGGATATAATTTTGGAGTGGTTGGTGCTATTATTTAATAAATGTATGGAAGAGGGTAAGGTACCTAGGGATTGGCAGAGAGCGTGTATTGTTCCTTTGTATAAAGGCAAAGGGGACAAAAGAGAGTGCAAAAATTATAGGGAATAAGTCTGTTGAGTGTACCTGGTAAAGTGTATGGTAGAGTTATTATTGAAAGAATTAAGAGTAAAACAGAAAGCAGGATAGCAGATGAACAAGGGGCTTTAGGAAAGGTAGGGGGTGTGTAGACCAAGTGTTTACAGTGAAACATATAGGTGAACAGTATTTGGATAAGGGTAAAGATGTTTTTGTGGCATTTATGGATTTGGAAAAGGCGTATGATAGGGTAGATAGGGGGCAATGTGGCAGATGTTGCAGGTGTATGGAATAGGAGGAAGGTTACTGAAAGCAGTGAAGAGTTTTTATGAGGATAGTGAGGCTCAGGTTAGAGTGTGTAGGAGGAAGGGACTATTTCCCAGTAAAAGTGGGCCTTAGACAAGGATGTGTGATGTCACCGTGGTTGTTCAATATATTTATAGATGGGGTTGTAAGAGAAGTGAATGCGAGGGTCTTGGCAAGAGGTGTTGGGCTAAAAGATAAAGAAGCAAATACAAAGTGGAGTTGTCACAGTTGCTTTTGCTGATGACACTGTGCTTTTGGGAGATTCTGAAGAGAAGCTGCAGAGGTTGGTGGATGAATTTGGTAGGGTGTGTAAAAAAAGAAAATTGAAAGTGAATATAGGAAAGAGTAAGGTGATGAGGATAACAAAAAGAATAGGTGACGAAAGATTGGATATCAGATTGGAGGGAGAGAGTATGGAGGAGGTGAATGTATTCAGATATTTGGGAGTGGACATGTCGGCGGATGGGTCTATGAAGGATGAGGTGAATCATAGAATTGATGAGGGAAAAGGGTGAGTGGAGCACTTCGGAGTCTGTGGAAACAAAGAACCTTGTCCATGGAAGTAAAGAGGGGAATGTATGAGAGTATAGTTATACCAACGCTCTTATATGGGTGTGAAGCATGGGTGATGAATGTTGCAACGAGGAGAAGGCTGGAGGCAGTGGAGATGTCATGTCTGAGGTCAATGTGTGGTGTGAATATAATGCAGAGAATTCGGAGTTTGGAAATTAGGAGGAGGTGCGGGATTACCAAAACGATTGTCCAGAGAGCTGAAGAGGGGTTGTTGAGGTGGTTTGGACATGTAGAAGAATGGAACGAGACAGGTGACTTCGGAGTGTATAAATCTGTAGTGGAGGGAAGGCGGGGTAGGGGTCGGCCTAGGAAAGGTTGGAGGGAGGGTAAAGGAAGTTTTGTGTGCGAGGGCTTGGATTTCCAGCAAGCATGTGTGAGCGTATTTGATAGGAGTGAATGGAGGCATATGGTTTTAATACTTGACGTGCTGTTGGAGTGTGAGCAAAGTAACATTTATGAAGGGATTCAGGGAAACCGGCAGGCCGGACTTGAGTTCTGGAGATGGGAAGTACAGTGCCGGCACTCTGAAGGAGGGGTGTAAATGTTGCAGTTTTATAACTGTAGTGTAAAGCACCCTTCTGGCAAGACAGTGATGGAGTGAATGATGATGAAAGTTTTTCTTTTTTGGGCCACCCTGCCTTGGTGGGAATCGGCCGATGTGTTAATAAAATAAAAAAAAATATATATATATATATATATATATATATATATATATATATATATATATATATATATATATATATATATATATATATATATATATATTACATATATATATATATATTTTGTAACCACGACCGAGTGGTATTGAACTGAATGTTGTACTCGCTACCCAAGGACTATATATATATATATATATATATATATATATATATATATATATATATATATATATATATATATATATATATATATATATATATGTCGTGCCGATTAGGTAAAACTTCGATTTTGGCTTAAATAGCAACGCTCACCTTGCCATATAAGACAAGTGACAATATGTGTATGCAATAATTTCGCCAAAATCATTCTGAACATAACGAAAAAAATATATAAGAACATAAGAAAGGAGGAACACTGCAGCAGGCCTGTTGGCCCATACTAGGCAGGTCCTTCACAATCCGTCCCACTAACAGAATATTTGCTCAACCCAATTTTCAATGCTACCCAAGAAATAAGCTTTTACAATTCTACCCACTCATGCGCGAGTCCCCTCAAATCCAACCCCTCTCACTCATGAATTTATCCAACCTAAATTTGAAACTACCCAAGGTCCTAGCTTCAATAACCCTACTAGGCAGACTGTTCCACTCATCAACTACCCTATTTCCAAACCAATACTTTCCTATATCCTTTCTAAATCTAAACTTATCTAACTTGAATCCATTATTGCGGGTTCTCTCTTGGAGAGATATCCTCAAGACCTTATTTATATCCCCTTTGTTAATACCCATTTTCCACTTGTATCCTCGATAATGTCTCCCTCATTCTACGTCTTACAAGTGAATGTAATTTTAGGGTCTTCAATCTTTCTTCGTAAGGAAGATTTCTAATGCTATGTATTAATTTAGTCATTCTACGCTGAATGTTTTCTAA